>PVKP010000709.1:0-178667 GCA_004027715.1 Plecturocebus donacophilus
CACTATCATCATCATCACCATCACTACCACCACCACCATCATTATCATCATCATCATCACCACCACCACCACCCACCGTCATCATCATCATCACCATCACCACCACCACCACCACCATCATTATCATCTCTGCTATACAATAGAGGTTCCAAGAGCTTGTGATCTGCCTGAGATCCCATTTCTAGTACAGGCTGGGCTAAACACTCCAGTTCAGGTGTCATGGATTAAAAAAAAATGGACTTTTTTTCCACTTGGTCTTTATTTTATTACACAGCAACACGAAAATGTATTCTTGTTATAAAGGGTTGAGATGATATAACGGCAAAGGAAAATGTGAGGGTTCCCTTCCTTTACTTCTTCCCAGCTCTCACCTCTTGCTCCAAAGGTAACCACAGCAAACTAGTTGGTGTGCATCTCCCTGTCTTCTTCCAAGAAGGGCAGACATATAAGATCAATATACATGCTCATGTGTGTCCTCGTTGACATAAATAATCATAAGAGTGTCTGTCTTACAAAATGGATGAGGAGGTTGAAGAAAATTATGCTTTTAAAGCACTTTACATGGTGCCAGGCAATATACTAGGTTCCTAATAGTGCTCTCATCAATGGCAGGGGGTAAGTTCAATTATTTCTACCCATTTTATTGACGTGGAAGCTGAAGATTAGAAAGATTGTTACCTGTGGCACAAGGTCATACAATACTGAAACTGGATTTGAATCCGGTCAGACTTGCCCCAATGTCTCAACAGCTTTGGCCACTAGGTTATGTGGTTATTTTATAGGCATTATTTTTCCACTTGATTTTTTTCTCTTAGTAATATTAGCTTGAACTGTTTCCATGTGTGTAGATATGAGTTTACATCATTCTTTTAATGGCTACATGTGATTCAGTACTTCTTTATTGGAGTTGCTTTCTGGTTTTGTTGATGTTGTTGTTTGTTTTGGTTTGTTTTTGAGATGGAGTCTTGCTCTGTTGCCCAGGCTGCAGTGCAGTGGCATGATCTCAGCTCACTGCAGCCTCAGCCTCCTGGGCTCAAGCAATCCTCCTACCTCAGCCTCCAAGTAGCTGTGACTACAGGCATAAGCCACCATGCCTGGCTAATTTCATTTTTTGTAGAGGCAAGCTCTCACTATTTTGCTCAGTCAGGATAGTTTTAAACTCCTGGGCTCAAGTGAGCCTACTGCCTAGCCCTCCCAAAGGGCTGGGGTTAGAGGCATGAGCTACCACACCTGACCTAGAATTGATATTTGTATAGGTTGTGACTTAGGAATCTAGATTTATGTTTCTCTAAGTAGAGATGCAGTTGTCCTCTCTAGTTACTGAATAATCCATTCTTTCAGTTCATTTGAAGCATCACCTTTATCATGAAATGAATTCCCTCATATGTATGGCTATGCATCTGGTTCTTCTCTTCTGAACTGTTGACTTATTTTCTACTCCCACGCCCATATTAAAGTGCTTTAATTATTTTAGACTTAGAAAAAAATTTTATGACAGGAAGGGAAAATCTTTCCTTATTGCTGTTCTCCTTCACACACAAAAATGTATTTTTTGGGTGAGCATTTATTCTGTCACGTAAACTTATAGAAGCAGCCTGTCAAGGTCTGTAGAGAAAATTCCTGTGGGTATTTAGACTGGGAATGTGTTGCATTAATAGGTTCATATTTGATAAATCAGCATCTTTACAATATTTAGATTCCCCATCTAGAAATTTAATACATTTCTATTTAGATCTTTTATGTTCATGAGTTAAGTTCCATAATTTGCTTTATGTAGATCTTACATTGGAGGGTTTATTAGTTGTTATTACAAAGGGGATCCCATTTTCCCATTACATTTACTTAATTTTTATTGCTAGTGAATAGGAAACAATGGTTTTTATATATTAATCTTTTATCTAGCCACGAGTCAATTTTTGCATTCGTGATCTTTATACTTCTTTTTCTTCACATCACATTGGCAAGAAGGAAAACAATGTAGAATGATATTGGTAAAAGTGTACATCTTTGTCTTGTTCCTGACTTCAATGAGAGTGCTTCTAAGGTTTTACCACTAAATATGATAAATATACTTTATCGGGTTGAAGACAGTTCTTTCTATTTGTAGCTTACCAAGCAGTATGCTTTCCACTGCAGACTACACCGTGCTCTTGTCAAGGGACCTTTATTTTTTCACTTAACATTTTCCTTGAGAGTCTAGAGATTGCCCAGACTAACTTGGACCTCCCAGCACTGGCATCCTAGCTGAGTGAACCTGGTTTAGAACTGAGCGCTTAGGACTGAGTAATGTCTTCTTTCCTCCTCCTTTCTGCTCACATTTGACTTCAGATGACCCATGGGCAGAAGCTACTTTGTGTTGATATTTCCTGCCTTCTCTCACCACTCGTACCCCAGCCTTACCCCTCCTGCTGCAGAAAAGTAAAAAATTTTACAAATAAATAAAAAGTAGCATGTGGACAAGAACAAGAGCACCACTTCTGGAATTTTCTGGCAGGCACTACTAAAAAGATTTTTATTCTTAACTTTAAGTAGCTTCAACTTTTTTTTTTCCACCTGATTACCTTGAGTGGCTAACCACCACCTCATGCTCTGGTTGCTAAGCGGATCTTGTAGTTTCTACAGGAAGATATGAGAAAGGAATTACCACCTGACATCTGATTTCCTGTTGCAGTTTCATGCAGGTTCTGATGCAGGATGCAGCCATTTTTAACTCTTTCTCGGCCACTGCCTTGTACATGGTTAATGCAGAAGAACTTTTTTGGTGGTGGAGTGTTGAAAATGATTTTTAATCACAGAGTCTAGTTTTTAGGTGGTGATGATTTTTTGCTAGACTGTGAATGAGAGGATTTGTTCTTGTCAGGCATGCATTTGGAGCATGACTCTAATGTGACTTGGCACCTGTCTAGAAAATTGTCCCTGTGTCCAGTGACACTTTGCTTTGGGGAAGTCAACACCTGCTGTGATGGCATCTGTCATATTTAGGAATGTGAAAGGCGTATGAATAATGCACAGCCACCTTAGTAAAATGCCTTCTCCAGAAAACTCTTTGTGTAAGCCACTGGCAAAAGATTGTTGCAAGCTACATAGAAGAGACGTTGGGTTCTTTTTGAGATAAAAACAGTGGATGATGTATTTTACTATAGCTGTGCTCACTTGATGCAAGTGGGGTTGATTTTATTATTTTCAGATTGTTTAGCCAAGAAACCAAGAACCTGCTAAATATAAGAGTCATTATTTTTGGTTGGTTTGTTAGAAACAGCATTAGCCCCCAGCAAGGTGGGGTTTTAGGGTGATAGAGTGACTCATCTTAGGCATATGGTGTGTGTGTTACTGGCAGCCTTCCAGGTTGAGAGAGAGACATAGAAGCCAGAAACGCTGAGAGGCAAGGCAACCCCACTGGGCAGGCACGAGTAGCTGGCCTTTGAGCCCCTCCCAGTTTCAGTGAAGTTGGCTTTAGCTTCCAGGGCTGTTCGTGTAGGAAGTTTGGTGAATTAGACAGTTATTTTTCCTTTTTTCAGCATCTTCTCTTTTCTTCTAAATCCTCAAGTTCAGAAAAGATTCTGGAATCCATGACAAGGAGTAGACTCAACGTTCCCTACCTTTTCTCTTGCAGGCAGGTGACAAACATTACCACCCCAGCTGTGCACGATGCAGCAGATGCAACCAGATGTTCACAGAAGGAGAGGAAATGTATCTTCAAGGTAAGGCGGACTCAAAAACACTAGACGTTTTCCCTGCTGGGGGGAAAGGAAATCTTGCTATGTTTGTTTGATTATTTTTAGAGGCGGAGGCATGTTATTAAATGTGAGGCTATCCAAATCCAAGATGATTGTGGCCAAAAGTTACCTCATCAGTTACTATTAATCAGCCAAGCAATTGACATGCTGGCAGTGAGCCCCTGAGGCTGTTCACGAATGAACTTGGGATGCTGCCTTAATCAAATGAATAGGACTCGACACTTGATGCCTCCGATGTTGGGGGAGAGTGAAAATCAGCAATACCTCCTCTCCAACTCTTCCCCAGGAATATGCTTAGGAAACAAAAGATTAAAAGAGAGAAAGAATTTCTAGAAATTTCTAGAAATGTTACTTATTGATGGCTACTTTTTTCTCCTTTCACTCTCCTATGAGAAGGGTTTTTTTTGAGCCCTCCCAGGCTGCTGTTTTCTGTAATTTCAAGAAGAAAATCTCATGTTTGATGAATCATGTCACAGACTTCTTTCACCCCATTAAGATGACTAGCTCTTATGTTGAGAGAAAGAGATAGAGAGAATGGGAGATAACAAGAGAACCCACTCTCTGAAAGAGAAATTTCTGGTGTCAAGGAAGTACTTATTACTAGGGAGCCATTGGAATCTCAGCACTTTGGGAGGCTGAGTCGGGAAGATTGTTTGAGCTCAGGAGTTCAAGACCAGCCTGGGCAACATAAGGTATCTACAACTCTATTTTATATATATATATATATATATATATATATATATTTAAATACGTATATATGGAATATATATATATATATATACACACATATATAATAGAGTTGCAAGTGACAAGCATCCGCCTCTGTGGCCTCATGTGGGATTTATGACACATTTCCCCAAAGACAACAGGCCTTACATCTACAGTGACAATAGGCAGGTGTTACTTTGCATTTTTTAGCATGAGGCAGATTTATTCTTTATTTGGTCTGTGGGTTTAGATTTTAGCATGTCAATCCTAGGACTCATATATGAATATGTATATATTTAAATATATATATATATATATATTTATAAACCATATTGTCATCCTATCAATCCTATTATCCATCCCCCCAAAACCATACCTTGTTAGGGGATAATGCTGTTTCTAACAAACCAACCAAAAATGATCCCTGGGCCTTCTGCATTCAGAGGATTTCCTGTGCTTTGTAGTCAGCCTTTGAGCCAGTCAGTGCTGAAGGGACCTATACATCTGTCTGCTTTTTGTGTTTTTTATTTTTTTTTGTTTCTTTGTTTATTTTGGCCCTGGGTTAAGAAGATGCATTCTGCTTTAAGAGAGGATTCTCTTCTAGTCAAACAACACCTCCGTGTGAGCATTTTACTATTTTTAGCTGGAAAAGGAGTTATTAATCAAACAAGGGTTTCTCAGTAAAATTAGCAAAACCCGTAAGAGTGTCATTTGTTTTGTTTTGGTAATTACTGGGTCTCAGCTGCCTGTACGTGTCATTTCTTGATTTCTCTTTGCACATAGCACTAAGTGTACTTGTAATGAATGGTTTGCTTTGCTGTCTCAATTTTGTTTTTATGCAACTTAGAAAAGTCTACAGAAAGGATTCTTGAGTATTAAAGCAAAGCCTGGCTGCTGTCCCCTAAAAAAGGCTAGCTATGTAAGAAATTGATAAGCCGAACTTCTTTTGGGCTTTAGAATGATCGTTCTAAAAAAGTGTGATTAAAAACATCATTGAATTTTGAAAGGCCCTATGAAAGCAAGTGACAAGCATCCGCCTCTGTGGCCTCATGCAGGATTTATGACACATTTTCCTAAGGACAACAGGCCTTACATCTGCAGTGACAATAGGCAGGTGTCACTTTGCATTTTTCAGCATGGGGCAGATTTGTTCTTTATTTGGTCTGTAGGCTTAGATTTTAGTGTGTCAATTCTAGCACTCAAAAAACAGAGACACAAGAGAGCCTATCAACCCTCTCTCTGTTAGAAACAGAGACTCAGAGACTCCGGGTGCAGCTCTGCACATTCAGAGTGGTTCTGCAGGCTAGAGAGAGGTTTCAAGCTGTGTACGAATACAGCTATGAAGACATGGCTCTCTGTTAAGGCTGCATTTGGAATTCCGGGGATTGCTCTAAACCTGGAGTTGTGCTTCCGTAGTCTTTGTCTGCACTCTCGGCACATCTTTGAAGAAAGAGCAGTTTCATCTTCTTTAGCATCTGATGTTGTGTCAAGTCACATTCCTTGTGGGTCTGATCTCTGGAGAACAATGGTGCCATTGTGCGGAGACCCAGTGTCCTGGCCAGTGACTCCTGCTCAGCAGAACCTTCACAGTGAATGCTTCTCCTGGGCCTGCACCTGACCCCTGGGCCCTCTGCATTCAGAGGATTTCCTGTGCTTTGTAGTCAGCCTTTGAGCCAGAGTCAGTGCCAAAGGGACCTATACGTCTGCCTGCTTTTTGCTTGTTTGATTTTTGTTTGTTTATTTTGGCCCTGGGTTAAGAAGATGGATATAATGATTGTTAAGTAAGGATTAAAGTATGAGTCTGATATAAAATGTATTTTTCTTGCCATTAATTTAATATTATTTTAGTGAAATAACTAAGGTGGTGTGAAGTAACGCAGGAGTTATTTTAATTTGGTAACTTTTCAAGTATGCCCAGGTTGTTGCTTAAAGAGATAAATATTTTAGCGGGGCACAGTGGCTTACACCTGTAATCTCAACACTTTGGGAGGCCAAGGTGGGTGGATCACTTGAGGTCAGGAGTTGGAGACCAGCCTGCCCAACATGGCGAAACCCCGTCTCTACTAAAAATACAAAAATCAGCTGGGCGTTGTGGTGCATGCCTGTAATCGCAGCTACTTGGGAGGCTGAGACAGGGGAATCGCTTGAACCTGGGAAATGGAGGTTGCAGTGAGCCCAGATTGTACCACTGCCCTCCAACCTGGGAAACAGAGTGAGACGGTGTCTCAAAAAAAAAAAAAAAGAAAAGAAAAAAGAAAAAAGAGGTAAAGATTTAAACCATGAAATGTGGAAACTGATATTCATACTGTGAATCTTATTTATGTAATTTATGCTTTCAATGTAGTAACTTTATTTTCTGAACTGCTCATTTAAGTTCTGTCCGTCCCCACACTTGAACGTGTCCTTACATGGACATATCAGCCTTACCCATAATCATATAAATGGTATTTTATAGGTATCTAGTCATACAAAATCATATGAGCAGGCATTGGATTCTGACAAAATAAGAGCTTCTATTGGAGATAAGTGTTTTGCTTAATTCTGTGATGCTGGTACCATGTGTAAAAATGCTTCATAATCTGAGAAAGTGAGGCTATTGACCCAGGAACAGAAAACAACACCTGAATAGTTACTTTACTACTTTAAAAGCAAAGACTTTTTAGAAAATTACTTAAAAGGTTGAAGGCCAAAGGACATTTTTGGATTTCTAATATAACTTTCACCCTTTTTACTAGTCGGTTTAATTTCTCATTTCTGTGTAGGTGACTATGCATAATTGAATCAATGAAAAATTCAGTAAGTTTTGCTTCTGGATATAGACCCTCTGGTTCACTTTATTGCCTTCAACTAACCTCTTTGGTTGTTTTGATGTTATATAAACAATGGCTACTATTTTTTAAATTAAATGCAGCTTGTAGTAAGCACTCAGGCATTCCTTTTAAAGGATGATAATATGGTTTAAAAATAATAAGACATAATTAAGAATTAAATACGTCTTGCATCAACAGACTCATGCCCAGTTAGTGGTCTCTGAGGTCTAGAATTTTGACCTTTATCCAACAAGCTTGGGCTAGATCAGGAAAACTCACGTAGACTTTGGACACGTCTGATTTTTCTGTATTATGATTCACTTGGGCATGAAGCAGTAACACCTTCCCTTGATGGGGAAAGAGGGCTAGGAGCGTTTCTCAGAAGTGCTCTAAGAGGACTTTGTATCTTGCCATTTTCTTGGCTCTTAGCAGTGCATTCTCTCTTCTCAGGTTCCACCGTTTGGCATCCCGATTGTAAGCAATCTACGAAGACCGAGGAAAAGCTGCGGGTAAGGGAACAATGCGAACATGAAGCCAGGTGCATTTGTAGGCCCCGTGCTCATGGTCACTAATTCTTGGGGCTGGGGTTTAGGTGAAATGACTTTTTACTGATTTTTTTCTTAGCAACTAAGTTCAAAGGCCATTTGGCTAGGGAAGGGGGTCCCCTCTTACCTTAAATGTATTGTGGGTTTTGTTCTAAATGCTTGTGTTAGACAAAGTAAGCCTTGGCCTCACCAGTTAGCTTCTTAGAAAAGCATTCAAGAGAAAGTCGAACCATGCAGATGAGAAAACAGTGACTCACCAAGTTCTAGCTGCAGCATCTGCTGACCTCACCAGGCTTTTTTGATACTGAGTCTATAACGCACTACTCGGACCCCAGCTCTACATCCATTGCTTACATTTTACTGACCTCTCCTTTTACTGGATCCAAATTCACCAGAATAGACTCTAAAAGCTGATGGCCTGTCAGATAAAAACTTTCGGGAAAATAATGATGAACCAAGATAGGTAAGTTAGTCAATTCTCAGAACAAGAACACCTCCAGATGGCATTATTTTAGGTTTCAGAAGCAAAGAGCTGTACACAGTCATAAAACCACGATCATAATCTCTGTTGTGTTCAGATGCCCATTTTTCACGTGGGCTAGTGAGTATTTTTCAGTGCAATAATCAGACTGACGGAATCCCAGTGCTCCGGTTAACCTAACTTAGTGATACCTAGGGAAAAACTGGAGTTTGACTTCACCCTATTTACTGTCTCAGGGAAAAGAATGGCCTGGATTTATTTTGGAGGCCAGACTGTAGTGCACAGTATAATCTCTACTGGATCTGCCATTAGCAGGCATCAGAAGCTATGTATGTAGCCCCAACGGCAGCACGGCTGGTTTATTGATGGGGTCTAGTCACTGATGTGTGACTTGTGAAGGGGTGACTCAGCTTTGGAGCAGTGATTATCAGCAAGACCCATTCGCTCTGCCTTTTTCCATATCCCTTTGCCTGTCACCTTGGGAAATACAGCTGTTATTGTCCCATGCGTTTGCTTTATTCTCTTCAATGAGCCACACATATGCAGAGGAGATATTTTTCTTTTGTTTTTGGTTTTTCTTTTCCTCCTCAACTCGCATCCATCCATCAGATGGAGACATTTTACCATTTGGCTATTTTAGGAACTTATCCCTTCCCTATGACCCTGAACAAAAGCAGTGCTTTTAGAATGCACAGTTACTGTGAACATAGTTAAGTGGAGGGGAAAAAAACCTACCACTCTTTCTCTGAATAATTAAATAAAGGTAAGAACAGCCAAAGAGGAATTTGGCCACCAATCTTAGGGTGGTTTTACTCTCTGTTTCTGACACGCCGGCTCCGGACAGTCACATGCTGGCATAGTCGCCTGGTTTGTGGGCTCTAGACTCTGGGATTTTTGAGAAACTATGAATGCTTTGGAAATGAGTTACCTTTATACAATACGAGAACATGAATTATAGTCCTTATTGTGACTTTTATCATAAGAATGAAGAGTTCATAGCATAGCTTGGAGATGCTGCCCAGAAACCACCCAAGTAGCTATAGTAGTTTGGAGTCTCTCTCTAGTGTTGCCTTTAGGTTTTTTAATAATCATTTTTACTTCATCTCTGATGAAGTCTTTTGGGAGATGAAGAGAGGAATGCTAATGAGGCCAGACTGAGTGGAATGTGGGTCTTTTCTGTATCAGGATTGCTTGAGTTTGCAGATCATGTGACTCAAATGATTTTAAAAAAACAACACTCTGATTACATCTTGATGGAAAACTCTCTGGATAAGCTTGTGAAAGCAACCAGAGAAATACTTCCACCCATTCTGGCCAAGAGGAGCTATTGTTTTCTTCCTTTAATAAACCTTCCAGAGAATTCTAAAGCTCTTCTTCTAAACCTGGCATTCACTACTTGGGAGATCAGGACAGTGCTCTGAGTCACGTCTTTGGAAAGCCCAGAAGTGAAGCAGCAGCTCCCATGTGCCCAGAGCCAGGGTTCACACTGATGTTGGTGGGGCTTAAAGAGAATAGGTTTTGAACAGAGAAATATGTCTTGCACGCTCTTAAGGGTGTGTCTACACATCACAAATCTTGAGCCAAGATTTCCAGGCCTTTCACCACATGTCACATTAGTGCAGTTTCCATAGCAAAATGAAAATGTTTTAAGAATCTTTCAGCAACCCCACTGAGTAATCCACATTTTTGATATTTAAGAACTCATGTGACATTTCTAACAACAGATTCTCAAGAATGTCTCTCAATTGGCTTCACTGGCTTCTTATCCTTTATATATTATAGGAATGTCTAAGCCAAAATAAATGGAGAGAAATTGAAGGGGGTTGGAGCTTAGATAAATATACTATAACTTGAAGACCAGTTAATATGCTTTTAAACCTGGGCCCAAAAATTGACCCAAAAAATCCACATGTACATTAGTGAAAGAGTCCCACTCGATGTTTACTATCAAGTTAGTTTTCCCTAAGGTTGTTTTTCTTAAAAGACTATTTCTGAATTGAGGCTATTTCTGTGTTCATTCTTCCCTTTTCTCATGTTTCATGGCAGCCGCCAAACTTTCGGCATTCTCCATCCGATTTCTTTTATCCCAAAAGTCTGATTCGACGCACAGGACGGTCTCCGTCTCTGCAGGTTGGCTCTGTGTCTAGGCTGGGGCTCAGCCGCTGTCCTGGGCCCAGGCTTCTGTCGCTTTTCCCCTGGGCTGCTTTTCTCACATAACTTCTTCAGCTCCTGCAGAAGGCAGATGCTTTTCTCACCCCACGAGTGCCTCTCACATTGACTCTGGCCGTTGTCTTCTTGGATGGATGTTTTCATTTAGAGCAGCAGCTAAAGCTTTGTGTTTATTAAAGCGAGCATGTCAGAAGCTGCCTTTTGATCCTGTGTTGCCACGTTTGTTCGCTGAACAAGTATCTGCTGAGCACTCAGGTACAGAGCTGGGCTGGATGTGGCAGATCCAGCCTCATAGGCAAGAAAAGACAGATAAATAATTATAAGGTGGTACAGAGGATACGGATCGCATAGGCCACGCTCTTTGAAATGTCAGATGAGGAAAAGGTCTCAAGGGGCACTTCCTGGGAGAAGTGATCTTTGAGTTGATCTTTGGAGGCTGGCTGAGATTTGACCATGAGGGGATGAGGAGAAAGTGGTGGATCTGATGAGGAGATGTGAAGTGTGCAGCTGGGAAAAGCAGTGCTTGGGTAGGGAATGGTTTGACTCAAGAAAGGAACAGTGAGGCTGGGTGCAATGGCTCATGCCTGTAATCCCAGCACTTTGGGAGGCCGGGGTAGGTGGATCACTTGAGGTCAGGAGTTCAAGACCACCCTGGCCAACATGGTGAAATCCTGTCTCTACTAAAAATATAAAGATTAGCCAGGCATGGTTGTGCGTGCCTGTAATCCCAGCTCCTCAGAAGGCAGAGGCAGGAGAATTGCTTGAACCTGGGAGGCAGAGGTTGCAGTGAGCCAGGATTGTGCCACTGCACTCCAGCCTGGGCAACAGAGCGTGACTCTGTCTCAAGAAAAAAAAAACAAAGAAACAGTTAAATGGGAAAGAAAGAAACTAAGAATAGGCACCTACTCTAGAGTCTGGGGGATTTATGTACAATCTCATTTGCTCTCCCTAAGAATCCTTGCGAGGTAGCTAATCTTATTCCCATTTTACAGTTGGGGAGACTGAGACCCAATGTAGTTAGGTAACTTCTCCAGAGTTACTCTACCAGTAAATGGAAGAGCTAGGATTGGAACCCATGTTTCTGTGAGTCCATCACTCATATTCTTTCTACTATACTGCAAGGGGACAGTGAGAGCAAAACCTGAAAGAAACAGAAGAAGGAGAACATTAAATACTGGCTAAGGCTGTTGTCAGGAGGCTGCTCATGGAGTGTGAGGAAGAGAGCAGTGCCACCTGCCCGGTGTGTCCTGCAGGAAAAGGGAGAGGACTCAGCCAGCCCAGCAGAGGAACAGCCAGGCTGGAGTTGCTGCTGCATGCACAGATCTGACCTTTAGGGGTCTCTGAGAATCAGCGGAAACGTTGGCCTGTTAAATTAGAAGCATATTTCTCCAATCCCGTCTTGGCCCAGATGAAACCTGTTCTCTTTCTCTGCTAACCATTCACGGTTGCACTGCAGCTCTTTCAGCTGGGCTGTGTGCCTGTACATTCTGTGCCTGTCAGAACTGCACTAAGGAAGAGAAGAGTCTGAGTTTCTATTTTTGTTAAACCTTCATCTTCTTTCTTTAAACGATGGAAAAGACAGAAGTATAGTTTAGAGTAGAAGAGAACCTTTTAGAAGTTAATCCCCTGAGTTTCCTCATTGATAGAATGAAGTCAGATGGGCTGGGCATGATGGCTCAGGCCTGTAATCCCAGCACTTTCGGAGGCCAGTGCAGGCAGATCGCTAGAGCCCAGGAGTTTGACCAGCCTGGGCAACATGGCAAAACCCCATATGTGCCCCTTCAAAAATACAAAAATTAGTCAGGTGTGGTGGTGCCCACCTGTACTCTTAGCCACTCAGAGGCTTAGGTGGGAGGATCACCTGAGCCTGGGGAGGTCGAGGCTGCAGTGAGCCAAGATCATGCCATTGCACTCCAGCCTGGGGGACAGAGTGAGACCCTGTCTCAAAAAAAAAAATCATACAGATATAGCAGCATGGCCAAAGCTGCGTGGGCTGTTGCAAACAGCAAGCCGACTGCACACTTAGCTTCTTGACCCCAGGCCTCAGTGCCTTGCATTGTCCCGTGATACCAGGTTCCTACGATATGATGTGTTTTTCGTACAGTCTTCATTCTATGTTAAAGTTTCAGCTCCAGTGGCAGAGTTTCCACATACAGTGAAATCAGTCTCATGAATCCAGAGGAACAAAGACTGTCCCCACTGCAAATGAGTGTTGCTCAGAATTAGCGCTTCCACTTTGCAAGAAGCCACTTTTTCAATAGTTTTTTTTTCCAGTAATATACTCTTAACTCAAATAATATTACATTTTGTTAGCCTATGGCTATAACCAAGCGATACATTTTCATGACTTGAAGAAAAATGCCATGATCAAGTGTGAAAATTTTTAGTTTGCCCCAGACCTTTAAGCTTAAGAGATTTGGAGTATCTTGAGAGAGAGAGAGAGAGAGAGAGAGAGAGAGAGAGAGATCTGTTTTCAATAACTTCTCTCCTCCTTATTGTTCAAAAGGGACACCTGATTCCTATTATCCAGCTGTAACTATCAATGAAGTCAACTTTAGCTCAATCACAGAAAGTTGTAAACAGTTTGGGACCTGATAGAGAAAATGGGCTGTGTGGCAAGTTCTCCCTTCACCCGTTGGCAATTGAAGAATGGCTTACCAGTACCTTTAAGATGGCAGAGAACTCCAAAGGCAAGGCAGCTCTCAGGTCACAGATATTTTGATCTTTTAAGTACTTTGGCTACACAGCAGTTCATTTTCCACCACTTAAAATTGAGTACCCTTAGTTGTTAGATAAACTATCTTCATTGCAGGAGCATTCAGTACTCTGTGCCCCAGAAATAAGTCCTGGTTTTGTTGTAGAGGAAAGTGAAATCTATAGCAGGAAAGTCATTTTGTTATTTATATTGAGAACGAGCTCCATCTTTTCCTCTTGCCTGAATTACAGGTAAAAGAAAATGATGAAAATAGAATTACCTAAGAAAAACATTTGCTGGTCTCGTTCACTTGCAAGTTTTCTATGAGTAGCAAATTTTGTCTACAGGTAAAACTCAGTACTCAGCATGTGTAATCCTCTGTAGACAAAGCACGTGGTATTCCCAGTACCAAGTCTGTAATAATCTGGAGTGTGTCACTTGCTTTCATTCTAAAAGGGAGTTTTTCTCAGCTATGCCTTCAGTGGTTAAAGCATGAATTGATTGACTTACAAAATGGGCATGACTCTTTTTCTTTGAAACTAATATTCACCTATTATAACATATGCACTTGTTAATTTATAATATACCAAACAAATACCATGTGTATATTTTTTAAAGGAGCTAATTTGAGGCTTTCTGTATATCTAGAAAAAGCAGGTCATGTTAGCGGTGTTTGATTTTTGTTTTGTTCATGTCTCTACAATATATACTATTTTATTCCCGGCTTTCACTTCATTCAAGTATTTCATCCTTTTGAGCATGTTTTTACAATTCATCACACAGTTCAATGTAGAGGTTTAAGATTTATACCGGAAAGATTTCCTGTAGTAAAGGCTGTTGGCATTTGTGAAACTATCTCCAGAGAAGTGGTGTGTGCCCACAGCACCTCCTGCCTCCTCTTCACACGTAAAATTCTTTTTTCCAAAAGAGTTGATGTCACTTTTTCTTTGCTTAGCAGCGAGCATTCAGTATATGCAGGTTTTAAAAGTATTCCTTCTTCTGCAGCTGTTATCACCACCTTGTCTAGTGTACTTCGACAAAAACCCAAGGCAGGTACTATCAACATCAACAGGACTTAGTAGAAGGTGTCAGTCACCTTATGTCAGTAGTTGTCCTGCCGGTGTTCATGAGTTCACTCCGATCTAGTTGCCGGATGCCTGTAGATTCTCTCTCCTTCTTAGAGCATGGCTTTGTATAAATGCAAATTAGATGAATGTAGTTGTTGCATCCCTGCTCCTGCCGAATAGGGGGAGGGCAGGGGCCGCAAAATGCTCCCCAGCACTGTCCTTCTAGTAGACCCATGTGCATGGTGAACCGTAATGGAAAGTAAATGGAAAATGTCATTTCTCTACTTAATCAACAGGCAGAGCTCTGGTAAGTGTTTTTAATGGCTAGTATTTGAAGAATAAGAGCTTGAGTAGAAACAGAAGAGGATGTCTTCAATTAATTTTCATTCTGTGACTTGGCCTTCTGAACGGTAGGACAGACAAAATCAAGGCATAGGGGAAGAATAGATGAAAGGTATTTAGAGGGCTTTTCAAAGAAATTTCATGAAGAAAACAAAAAGATGTGCTTTTTAAAGCATCTGGCTACTTATTCGTGATTAAATGCCATGTTTTCCCTCTCTTCTGTTGAACTGCTTGTCTTCTGGTGAGGCGTCTCTTTGTTAATTTTTGTTTTTTTGAGGAAAGTGAAAAACCTTGTTGACATCAAAAGTTAAGACAAGAAAGTGTGCTGGGGAAATAACTGTAGAGTAAATGGACCCCTTCTTCATGAGAGACTGAGTGAGGATGGCCATATCAACGAGAAGGTTCTTATCGAAGGCTCCTTTCTTCCCTTTGCCAAAATAAGTTTTCAACTATTTGCCTAATCTTACTGGCAAAATACATTGGGTGATCACAACCATATATCATAATTTCTCTAACTACCTTGCCTGCCTTCACATTCTCCACCCGACCCCACCTCCCTGCCAAAGATGGCATCAGAAGATGCCAAAGATAGCATCAAAAGAAAGAACTGAATTTTTCCAACTGCGCTTTCAGATTGGTTTTTCTGCAAGGAAAAGGTGCTTAAAGGAAAGTAAACACATTGTACTTGCCTTTAGCATGTTAGCCAGTCCTTGCTGTTTCTTTTTTCTATAGAAGTGGGCTTGCCTTTGGTAATAAATATTTGAAATTGTATGCATTTATAACATAGACCGGAGAGTAATTTTCTTCACTGTAACTCTCATAGAGAATTCCAGAAACAAGGCTGCTGACCCACTGGGTTATTGAGTTCAATTCATAATTAGCCGATCGCTGTTGTTACCTTGGACGTCTGAATTGGTAGAAATGATAATTTAGATTAAATCACTACATGTGAGGACATCAGTTACGTGTCAGGATCACCCGTAAAATTCTGTGACAGCCAAAGAGGTGATGATAGAGTTGGGTTAATGGTAAAAGAGGAAACTGTCAGTGCATTTGAAAGTGGCACAGCATGTCAGTAAGTTAAGTGCTTTCAAAGTTGAGATGGTTTCCATCTGAGTAGATGTTTGCTATTACGTTGGAGGTCAGCTCTGAGCCTTCTGAAGATATCTTAGCCGTAACAGCAAATTATGGATTCGTTAGGCAAAGAAAAACAACAGCTGGAAGAATAAAACGGGTTCTTTTAATAAGATGTTAATTTGAAATTCACCATGTTTACAATTCTAGATGTTTCAAATTGAAATATAAAATTCTAAGTATCTAGGATTAAAACTCCAAAAATTATTGTTCAATTTTTAAAAAGAAATTTTTATGATCTTCATAAGGGAGAGACCTTTAACCTCCCACAGTCGAGCAAATACACTTTGAGAGACATTAGGGACCATGGCAAAAAGCAGGGAATCCATGCGTGCCACTTAAGCCTTGAGCACAGTTCAGTAGGCAGCAAACCAGGAACTGTCCTGGCAGATAAGACAGACTGTACAAGGTCATTGTCATCATCATGGGAAGAGCATTAATTACTAAAGTTGAGACACAGTCACTGTCTCCAAGAGCATTTGGAATCACTTCACAAAGTTCTCAAGGAAGGGAAGGGTATCTGTCAGCTCCTGGCAGGACTGCTGCCCCATATACTGTGATGAATTACTTAACATATCTGAGTTCTGAAGGGAAGGAGTCCAAGTGCGATAGCTATAGAGAACGCTGGGGAAGCCTCGTTCTATGTAGCTCATGCATGAAAGGAATATTCATGAAGAGCAAAACAGAGGCATTATTTGAGATTAACTGCCTAAGAAACCTAGTCCAAATCCAAGCGTCTGGAAAACGTTGACTACTTGCCATGTGCCTACAAAGTGCTTGGAGCTGTATATGTATTCTCTCATTTAACCCTATGACATGATTATGCTGGTACACTTTGCTCCATTCTATAAATGAAGAAGTTGAAGCTCAAGAAAGTTAAAAGAAAGGAAAAGAAAAACTCATGTAACATCAAACTAGTAGTATAGCCCAGATCTGAACTGTTATTTAGCACTAAAGCCAGCCTTTTCAGCCCACTCTATTACCTAAAATACATAGATGTGTTTTATCCCATCATTTCAGTATAGACAGGGAAGCAGAATAGGGCCATTGTAAAAACTAGGCAACAAGAATACAACTCAACTTGTAAACAAGATGCCCATGGAAGTAAACCGCCCCCTCCACCCAGCGTGGAGGTACCATAAACTTAGGAGGTCAGAATGAAGCAAAAACAAACGATGGTAAATTCAGTGAAAGAAAAAGCACTTTCCTAATCTCCAAGTGTGTAAGTCCATTCTCACACTGCTATAAAGAACTGCCCAATATGGGGTAATTTATAAAGAAAAGAGGCTTACTGGCTCACAGTTCTGTATGGCTGGGGAGGCTTCAGGAAACTTACAGTCATGGCAGAAGGCAAAAGGGAAGCAAAGACCTGCTTCACATGGGGCAGGAAAGACAGAATATGTGAGCGCAGGAAAAACTACCATTTATAAAACCACCAGATTTTGTGAGAATTCTCTTACTATCACAAGAACAGCATGGGGGAACCACCCCCTAATCCAATCAGTTCTCTCCCTTGACACATGGAGATTACAAAGCAAGATGAGATTTCGGTGGGGACACAGCCCCAAACCATATCACCAAGATATATCAGAACATTTCTCAACAGTAAACAGTTTGAAGATGCAAGTAGTAGAGTGATGGCTTTAAGACAAGCCAGAACATCAGAAAATTTGATGACTGGTTCACCTGACTTTGAAAACTGCTTGACTATTAAAACCTAAAATATTTATTTCTGAATCAGAGAACTTGGGGGTGAGTGTATGCAAATTGGAGGTGATTTGGATCTGAAAACTTTTTTTTTTTTTGAGATGGAATTTTTCTCTTGTTGCCCAGGCTGGAGTGCAATGACACGATCTCAGCTCATTGCAACCTCCACCTCCTGGGTTCAAGCGATTCTTCTGCCTCAGCCTGCTGAATAGCTGGGATTACAGGCATGTGCTACCATGCCTGGCTAATTTTGTGTTTTTAGTAGAGACGGGGTTTCACCGTGTTGGTCAGGCCGAGTCTCAAACTGACCACCTGCCTCACCTCCCAATGGATCTGAAAACGTTTAAAAACCAAATGGGACTTGAAAAAAATTAAATTGTTGAATAACTTAAAATCTTTAGCTCAACAATGTTAATAGTGTAAATAAAAAAGGTAAATGGCCCAAGAAAGTCTGCATAACTCACAGGATCCTCTAATCTAGTCAAGAAGGAAGGGAGAGAGAAACTGAACTGAAATAAGCTAGTTCTGCCAAGAGAACTGCCTTTTCTGTCCGTGAAGTTCTTCATCCCCAGAAGGTAGTGTTAAAGACCCTTTCCCTATGTGTCCCTGTGTTGTTCTTCAGCTCTGTTTCTACCGGCACATGCAGTACAAGAGCAAATGAAACCATTTAGAGCCATCGCCAGGTGCATCATTACAGCAAAGGCTGAAAGTATCCTTGCCCCACACTTGGCAAAAATAAGGATGAGTAACATACAAGTGACCCCAAAGCCCCAGTGTACACTTTGGCTGTTCCCACAATGTCCTGGATGCTTGTTAATGAAAACAGGCCTTTGTCTTAGCAACCCCAGTAACTGAAGACATTTCATGCTCCTGCCACACACCCTCTCCCCACCCAGGCCCAGAGAGCTATTGCAGTGTTCTCACAGAGCTAGCACAGTAAAAATACTTTATGTTAGCAGGAATTCTTTTCTGCTACTTGATCTCAATATTTCTCTATTCGTTTCATTCCATAGTTATGTTGATGGGAAATGAATGATCACACCTGTCCTACAATACAGGCAACATTTTAGTGCAGACCTTAAATGCTTGGACTGTGGACCTAGAGTGTCTGAGTTCAGATCCTGACTCTTCATCCCTTTCCTGTGTGACTTGGAGCACTGCTGTTTTTTTCCTTATCTGTAAAATAGGAATAATAATGGAAGCTACCTCCTAGGGTTACTGAGGTTATTACATGAGATTAAGCCTGAAAGGTGCCGAGCACAGGGCCGACACATAGTAAGTGGGTAATAGACATTCGCTGCCATTGATGTCCTTAGGTTGCTACTTAAGAGGTTTCATTTTGACATTGAGCTTGACAAATGTGAGATCCTGGCCACTTGAAGCTGAAGGACTCCCTGTGGTTAATATCCCACAGAGATTGATACAGGTCCCACTTTTTCAAGGGGTAGCATCTCCTTGTAAAGGAGGGGTGCATTTTGATTGGGTCATTTCTATATTTTGATTAGGAAATGGATCTAGAAATTGCACATTTCTTGAGTAATGTTATGTGAGTCCCTTTTCAACATACTCAAAGAGGTAGAGTTTTCTCATATTGAGATACGCCTGTGATTGCTATAACTTCAGCAGGAAAGCGCTCATGCACAGCAGGTCCTGGGAGGAGGCCCAGAAGTGATGCACCTGGCACACCTCCACCTGGGTGCGGTGTGATTTCTCCCACCCACTTCAGCCTATCTCGAAGATACCAGGGGCATTGGCAGAAAAAGACGGATCACAGTCCTCCAGCGATGAGTCTAATCACTGCCTGACCTGAATCGGCCAGATAGGTTTGCTTTCACTGTTTCAAGTGTGAGCAACATAATGAGGCAACGTCCTTGTCTGAAGGAGTTTCTTTGGCTCAGTGATGCCCATACTCAAGGTGTTGAGCCTCAGTAGACACAGCGCTGAGAAGGAAAGGTCTTATTCCTATTGTAGAACTATAAATTATCCTCTCCAAGAAATAGCTGCAACTGACTCGAGGAAGTGTTCCATAATGAGGCCTTGAGTTTTCTCTGCAGTTTTCCAGACTACGTTAAACAGAAGCAGGAGACCACTGATCCTACTTGATAAGTTTCCTTCCTGCTCACATAACCACCTCTCGCTCTCCCTGTTCTTCAAGTCTATATTATGAGGTGCAGTTTCTTTCATCCTCCCCAAAGGCTGACCCACCAGCCTTACCACAGCGAGTCTCTGTGTTGTTAGGCTCAAATCGTGTAATTAACATAACTCAGGTATCTGCAAACTGAATATTTGTTTACAGATAATAAATTCTAGCTCATTCCCTCAACTAGGATTTGTGCCATCTGTAGAAAGCACTGGGTATAGACAGTGATTAAAAAGTAAATAAAGTCTGCAAGGGCAGAGAGCATGACTAAAGTTAATGAGAGAGACAGATGTGATGCAAGGAAACCAATAAATATATAATTACACACTTTATTCATCGAGGAAAAAATTAAGACTGATACTAGGAGAGAAAACAACAAGGGGAACCAGCTCTGGAATGAATCAGGGAGAGCCTCTCTGAGGAGGTGATATTTAAGCCAAGACTGAAGGAAGAGAATCATCCAAGTAAAATTGGGAACGAGGGCATTTCAGGCAGAGGGAGCAGGGAGGGAGGATAAGAACTCCGAGGCAGCCTTGTGCGCCACGTTCTGTGAGTGGTGACAGGTAAGAGATGTGATAGGAGGGGAAGGCAGGGATACAATCCTGAGGCCCTGGTTTTGTGATTTTATTCCAAATGGATGCTTTTATTAGTCTGTTCTCACATTGCTAGTAAAGACATACTCGAGACTGGGTAATTTGTAAAGGAAAGAGGTTTAATGGACTGGGGAGGCCTCACAATCATGGCAGAAGCCGAATGAGGAACAGACATGTCCTACATGGTGGCAGGCAAGAGAGCTTGTACAGGGGAACTCCCATGTATAAAATCATCAGTCTCGTGAGATTTATTCACTATCACAAGAGCAGTATGGGAGAAACCAGCCCCATGATTCAATCGTCTGCACCTGGCCCTGCCCTTGACACTTGGGGATTATTATAGTTCAAGGTGAGATTTGGGTGGGGACACAGCCAAACCATATCAATGCTGGAGACAAAAGCAGAGTAGTGACCATCCAAATGATGTTCTTTAAAGGTCTCTCTAGCCATCGCCTGCCAGATGGATTTGAAGAAGGGAAGGGAAAAGGCAGAAAACACACAGGGAGGTCACTGCAGTAATCTGAATGAATGGAGGTGGTGACTGGGTCTGGGACTGTGGCAGTAGAGAGGAGAGAAATGGGCAGCTTTCAGGTGTGCTCAAAGCTAAAGCAGAAGTTCTCATAGGGGACAAGGAGCAGGAAGGGCCAGAGAAAGGCCTTCCTGTGCCTTTTCAAAGCTGGATCACACAACTAGTTTGCATTTACCTTTCCTTCTAGATTGTACTTTACCTTATCCAAAAAGGTGATAAATGTTTCCTTTTTTCACTATTAGTTTTTAGTAAAGCTTAAGGGCTCAGGGCAGTCTTGATTCTGAAGCCAGGGTCCAAAATCTTACAAGTCACTGTTTATTTTACAGCCTACCAGGACATCCTCAGAAAGTATTTATTCTAGACCAGGCTCCAGTATTCCCGGCTCACCAGGTCACACTATCTATGTAAGTATCTACTTCTGGAAGTGACATTTCCGGGACAGGTAAATTAGTGGAATGTAATAGTAGAATGGGTAATCAAAAACAAAAACTGATTTAAAGTGATTTCTATTTTTGTTATGAGATCGGCTTTTCATTTTTGTAGAGCAGTCTGCTCAATTGTTTCCTTTTAGGTAATTCCATTTACATGTGACCATCAACAGAGTGATCAGACGACCTGTAAAACGTCTTACTGTGTTGCAGGACTTAAAAAATTCTTGCACCTAAATTGCATGTCGATATTTGGGGATTAATTCTATATTTTATAATGCTGATACTGAGTGTTTTTAAATTCTACCACAAAGATATTTAAATATTTAGCTTATTAATTATGCAGTTCTTGTTTTTAGCCATCTGAGAGGATTATTGGACCATCTGTTTGAGCTTTTCCTTTCCTGTCATAAATTCAGGAAATTATCCTTAACGTTTACACATTTATCTATTTCATGAATTCTACACAGATTTTTTTCCCTAAGTGTTCAGTGACTTAAAAAAAACCCACAATTAATATATGGTATAAACAGCAGTTTCTAAAGAGTATAACTGTGCTAGGCAAGATGTTTTGGTTTTTGTTTATTTTAAGGCCTGCACTTTTTAAACAACAGGAAATGCGCTAACAACAGTTTCCCAAAGCAAGAGACTACAAAGTAATCGTTCTTTCTGGTTAACTTTCCCAGGCAAAAGTAGACAATGAGATCCTGGATTACAAGGACTTAGCAGCCATTCCCAAGGTCAAGGCAATTTATGACATTGAACGTCCAGATCTTATTACCTATGAGCCTTTCTACACTTCGGGCTATGATGACAAACAGGAGCGACAGAGCCTCGGAGAGGTAAGACATTCCTAGTGGTTGTGAATTTTACCTTCTCTTTTGCCACATTTGTAGTAACTACCGTCTGGAGTTCAGGTAAATCAGGTGGTCTTTTGTCTGCGTAGTATTTGCAGATTTCTAGACCAGGTGCTTTCATATCAGAAGCCTGTTATGAAAGGTGGGAGAACAGACCAGCTGCAGATAGAACAACAGTGAAGAACAGCCGAGTATTAGCATGCTGGGATGGAAGCTGTCTGGAGGTGTGTGTTGGAGGGGGCTGTTGAGAAGTGGGTGGGGATTCTTTGAGCTGAGCAGAGCAAATAAAGGAGTGAGAGTCTCCTGGGGGTCTTCGTCTAGTGATAAGCTTTAAGTATATTTATGGGATCAAGAGGAGAGAGAACACACCTCCTAAATGTTGGTAGCTACGATTTTCAGCAACTTAAGAAAGTTAGAATGTGCAAGAAAAAAAGAAAGTAGAGAGCATAGGACGACAGTCTAGCACAGGGCTGTGAGCCAGGATTCTGGAATCGAATTACCTGGTCTCAACCCAGGGATCACCACATGCTGACTGTCTGACTTGGACCTTGCGACAGCCCTTCTGGCCCTAGTTTCCTGGGCGAGGTACAGCGCTCATGCCTGTAATCCCAACGTTTTGGGAGGCTGAGGGCAGGAGGATTGCTTCAGGCCAGGAGTTGAAGACCGCCCTAAACAACATAATGAGACCTCATCTCTATATTAAAAAAATAAGAAAATAAAAGAAACATGGTCCTAGTTTCCTCATCTGTACAACAGATAGGGTAATGATAGAATCTACCTCATAGGGGGTTGATGAGGATCAAGAAAGCTAATCTACATAAAGCAATTAGCAGAGGCCAGACTTGGGGGAAATATTGAGCATGTGGCAATTTCTTCCATTGTTGCTACGTGTCCTCTTGGGGCTCATTAACACTCAGCCCACAGACCCATCCCGCTGCAGGACCGGAGCCTCTCAGCCCCTTGGGGTCCTCCCCTCTCCAGTCCCATTCGAGGGTTGAAGGTTCTCTGTGGTGACTTCCTACTCAAGTTTGTTTCCCCTGGCCTATCAGCTCACTCTCGTTTTTTTCTCTTTTAATTTTTAAAGTAGAATCATCTGTAGACTGATTTGAGTCCACACAGAGAGATGTTAACAAATAGCTGACAAATCCGCTATCGAACAAAGGTTAAAACAGAAAGTAAACAATCTAGCATCTCACAATGCTTTGAGGTCTTAGAGAAGAAAAGATGTGAAAATAGGATTCTGTTTAATTTGTTCTCAATTACAGATGTATAATATTTATTATTTTATAATTATATTTATTTGTCATTTTATATATGTTGTTTCTTTTATTTACTTTCTAATCTGGGTTTTTTATTCCAGAGCATAGCTCTGCGTGGAAAGGGTCTGTGAGACAGGAAGTCATATACATTTTCATGTAGTGCCACCTAGTGGTCACTTAGCTGTAGCTGCACGTGTGGCAACTCAAGTGCAGGTGCATTGGTCAGGGTTGTTCAGTTGCCATTGAACCCCACCGAGTTTTGTAGGGGATAAGAGGCGAGGGGAAGGTCCCCAACAAAGTGCATAGAGATTGGGCTTGGAACCTGTGGATGAGAATTTACTAGTGTTTAGGTCATACAAGCAAGGGGATGTGCGTTTTTTTTAAATGGTGTTAAGGATTTGGGATGTGTGGTGTGCGTGTGTGGTGTGTCTGTGTGCAGTATATGTGTCTGTGTGTGCTTCCCAGAAGCTTTATTCAGGGCAGTAAAACATTAAGCACTCAAGAGTTTGGGCTTTAAGGTGAAAATTTCTGCATTTAAAACCAGACTCTGCCAGACGTGGTGGCTCATGTCTGTAATCCCAGAACTTAAGGAGGCTGAGGTGGGCGGATGCTTGAGACAAGGAGTTGAACACCAGCCTTAGCAAGACTCCATCTCTACTGAAAAAAAAATACAAAAATTAGCCAGGCGTAGTGGCACACGCCTGTAGTCCCAACAACTTGGGAGGCTGAGATGGGAGGATCACTTGAGCCCAGGAGGTTGAGGCTGCAGTGAGCCATGATCACACCATTGTACTTCAGCCTGGGTGATAGAGCGACACCCTGTCTCAAAAATAAAAAGAAAGAAAGAAAGAAAGAAAACCACAAAAACCAAAAACAAAACAGACTGATACTGACTGACCATGTGACTTTGGGGTAATTATATATCCCAGTCTCCTTATCTGCAAACTCAACATAGAGAACAAGAATACCTATGTTAGAAGTTTTCTGTAAAGATTAAGTGAAGCTATTTACATTAGAACAGTACTGGGCATACAATAAGTGCTTAAGAAAAATGCTGGCTACTCTCGTAATCAACACCCTTAATGTTGTAACCTGGAATGACGTCCCATGGTTTTCCCTAAGAATAGAGGGTGCACCTTGGATCAGAAATCATATATATTAGTGAACTCTTTCCCAATACTCACGTCTTGCAACTGAGAGAACTTTACAAGCTGTTCTATTATTTATTCCATTAGTTTCTTAACATACTTCTTTTATAGACTTCATATATGTACTGCCTTTTTTTTTTTTTTTTGAGATGGAGTATTGCTGTGTCACCTAGGCTGGAGTGCAGTGGTGTGATCTTGTCTCACTGCAGCCTCCGCCTCCCGGGTTCAAGTGATTCTCTTGCCTCAGCTTACCCAGTAGCTGGGACTACAGGCATGTGCCACCATCCAGGGCTAATTTTTGTATTTTTAGAACAGGTGGGATTTCACCATGTTAGCCGGGCTGGTAGTGAACTCCTGACCTCAACCAATTCCCCCACCTCAGTCTCCCAAAGTGCTGGGATTACAGGCATGAGCACTGCGCTTGGCCTTTATACATATTGCCATTTAAGAAAACACTGCAGGAGTTGGCTTAGTTCTGTGCAGCCACTGGTGCCCCCAGGGCCCTACTGTCAGTGCAGATATAGACCTGGGCCCTGACCTTGAGACCACCCTTCACTCAGCTGAGACCTTGTAGAGGCAGGCTGTAGCTGTAGAGGAGACCGTGGAGTTTGTGAAAGCTTGGAATATAGAAAGTCCACCCACTTACTATGGGATGTGGGGAAAAGGGCAAATTCTATAACTGAGAAGTCCACCCGTGGCTGGCTGTGTTCTCCAAAGCTCTGTTTGCATTTCGTTTCTATTTGAAAGCTTTTTGCCTCTTAATTGTAAACATTTTATTCATTTGGAAAATACTTGTTGAGCACCTACTATGTCCCAGGAGCTGCTGTCATCACTGGGAATATGTAGTTGTAAACAAACAGTCCTTGCCCTCATGGGGCTGTGGCATCATGTGGGAGACAGACAGGAAAGAAAGAGACATGTAATATAATTTTACAGAGTTATGGGGCTCCAAGGAAAAATGAAGCAGAGTAAAGAGAAAGCGTGCCAGGGGCTAGATTGCTCCTCTCGATGGAATGGTCACGGAGGTGCTGTGTGACAGTGGGTTTGAGCAGAGATGTCAGCATAGATGGGGAATAAGCCTTGCAGGTGTTTGAGTGAAAAGCACTGGCAACAGAAGGGACAGCAAGTGCAAAGGCCCTGAGGTGAGAGAAGGCTTGGCCTGTTGATGGCCCCAGGGAAGCCTGTGTGCGTAGGAGGATGGACGCCAGAGGTGAGTGGCAGTGAGATTGGCAAGGCAGCCACAGCAGGCTGCCCCATGCCTGGTCACCAGAGTCCTGTTTTTGTTATTGAACTATTTTATGGTGATTGCCGTGGTTGTAATCTAGTCAACTACATCTTTTACAACCATCTGTACAAGATCCTGTGTTTCAGCCGATGCTGTTAACTCATCCTAGTAAAATGAGCATAGTTTGAACATGTAAGGAAAATGGTTCCAATCTGTCTAGCTTCATCACCTAAAGTATCACAGTCATAACTGTTCAAACCATGGTTCTTAGGCAGAGATGTGCACCAGAATCTCCCAGGAGCTTTGTCAGAGTCTGCCTGTCTGAGGTAGACTTTGATACATTTGTGCCTGATCACAAGACAGGGAGATGGGAGGGATGATGGAAGGTATATAGTGGCTAATGTTTCCAGCTGACTCTGATAAGCAACTCTAATTAAAACTGGCAAAGAAGCCAGGCACAGTGGCTCATGCCTATAATCCCAGCACTTTGGAAGGCCAAGGCAGGCAGATCACAAGATCAGGAGATCGAGACCATCCTAGCTAACATGGTGAGGCCCCATCTCTACTAGAAATACAAAAAATTAGCCTAGCGTGGTGGCACACACCTGTAGTCCCAGCTACTCAGGAGGCAGAGGACTTGAACTTCTGCCTCACTTGAACCCGGGAGGCAGAGGTTGCAGTGAGCCGAGATCGTACCACTGCACTCCAGCATGGGCGACAGAGCAAGACTCTGTCTCAAAACAGTCAAACAAGCAAACTGGCAAAGCGTTAACAAACAAACAAAATTGTGACTTTAAATTCTCTTTTATTTTTCTAGTCTCCGAGGACTTTGTCTCCAACTCCATCAGCAGAAGTAAGTACCATTTCTTTTTACCATTTTAACGGGTGGAATTTGACAATTGCTTGGCCCTTCGGTAGACTGGGACTTTTGAAAAAGGATATAACATACAAAAGAACAGAAAAACTGCCTGTGGGATTATGATGGCTGTGGGGATTACCTCCATGGAGAGGAGACTCAGACACAGCAGTATATTTCTCTTAAAATGGAGACCGGGGAGTAAAAATGGCCTCACACTAATCTGTGTCTGTTCTGTAAGTGATAGGAAAGTGTCTACAGGGATATAAGTCACTTGTCCCAGTGTGGGGCTCTTTGCCCTCATCTACAATGAATTGTTTTGAACCTTAATGTACTGAAATGGCCAACAGCAGTCATGGCGTCTTTCTGTATGCAGAGCCATCTTGATGGGAGGTTACTCCGTTTAGTCTGAAATCAACCATCTGATCTTAACACCAAGAAACTTTCTGGATGTTATGAAACTGGACTGCTTTTAGGAAATCTCTATCATTCAAAGGAGTAAAAATGCCATAGTATTTTCATGGTTTATGACAGTGCTATGAATTATTTGTATCCATATTAATAATTTGCACTGAAATTTTGAAGAATTAATTTCTATTGTTGACCAACTCTGCACGGTCGAAGCACCTAATTTGGGGGCTTCTGGTTTCATTGTTCTTCTATTTAATTTATAGACCAAGCCAAAGTTTCCTTGCCATTTGCTCTCAAATTCCACAAAGCTGTGGTTACTGAGGTTTTCATTTAGTCAGTATTCATACATTCTTTCAAACTTTTTCATTTTATTGTGCTAATAGAAATTTCAAGGACAACAGATTCTTAAAACGTGAAATATTCTCTGTAGTCTTTCAACTGCTCGGACAGTTTTATGCTGTGTTGTGTGCCTGTGATTTTTGGGTACTTATTACCTAATATATCCTTTTCTATATTTGGAGACAGGTGGCATTTTAGTGGCGCTGTGACATTCCATTGAATTTTTATGTCATCATTTCCTTTTCTTTTGTTTGAGACGGTCTCACTCTGTCACCCAGGCTGGAGTATAGTGGCGCGATCTCAGCTCAGTGTAACCTCCACCACCTGGGTTCAAGTGATTCTCCTGTCTCAGCCTCCCAAGTAGCTGGGATTATACTTGTGCACCCTCACGCCCGGCTAATTTTTGTATTTTTAGTAGAGACAACGTTTTGTCATGTTGGCCGGGCTGCTCTCGAACTCCTGACCTCAGGTGATCTGCCACCTTGGCCTACCAAAGTACTGGGATTATAGGCGTGAGCCACCATGCTTGGTCCGTATGTCATAATTTCTTAATTGTGCCCCAATTTGTCGAACATATAACACAGACTTTTGCCTTTATGAATAGTGGCTCTATAAAAGTCTTTGAATAAATTATTCCTCCTTTTAAAGGGCATTTGAAATTATTTTCTTGGAATGTTTCCCAAGGTAAGAAGTAAAATACTGACTTTATGGCAACCATCAACTTGTTCTTCAGGAGAATCTACTTAAAATGCCATCAGATCAGTGTTACAGGCAGTATAGGTTGGTTGGTGTTCAAACGATGAGATTAGAATCAGGAGACTGGTTCCAAAGCAGGCTCTGCCCATACCAGCCACAAACCTACACACAGAGCTCTTACCTGCTTGGAACCTTGATTCTGCATTAGTCGGGGAGGGAGGTGATACCATGTGATCTACCTTTTCTTGTTATGCAGATCTGGTAGGTATGTGAACACAGTTTATGAAACTGAAAACTACAATATCAACATGGTCATTGGAATAAGAAACAGGGTCTCACTCTGTCATCCAGGCTGGAGTGCCCTGGCACAATCATAGCTCACTGCAGCCTGGAACTTCTAAGCAACTGGGACTGCAGGCATGTGCCACCATACCTGGCTAATTTTTTACATTTTTTTGTAAAGTTGAGATCTCGCTATGTTGCCCAGGCTGTTCTCAAACTCCTGGCTTCAAGCCATCCTTCCACCTTGGCTTCCCAAAGTGCTGGGATTACAGGTGTGAGCCGCCATACCTGGCTCTTAAAATTTTGTCATAAGCCCTAGTACTGCAGATTTTGAACAAAATGTATTAGCCACAGAATGCTCATTTGCATATAAAATATCTGCACAATTTGCACATGAAAATAAGTGCATATGTTAATCAAATATATATAAACAAGTAGACATGATAGTCCCTTGGCAGCATTTGTGAAACTTGGTTCCTAATGAGGAATGGTGATAGTCTGAATGTGTTAAACTTTGTTTCCAGGGGTACCAGGACGTTCGGGATCGGATGATCCATCGGTCCACTAGCCAGGGCTCCATCAGCTCCCCTGTGTACAGCCGCCACAGTTACACTCCAACCACGTCGCGCTCTCCCCAGCATTTCCACAGACCTGGTAAGGGTGACTGTTCCTGGAATTCACTCTAGAACATACTGTATTTCTGTGATTCTTCTTCCTCTACCATTGATAGCACCTTGGAAAATCGACTCCTAAACATTTCTGCCCCTCTCCCAGAGCACAGTGAAAACTGGTATCTAACTATATTTTGTGCTACATCTTTTCTAGAAACATCAGTCATTCTATGGCTATGTTCGTTTTGATTTATTAAATGATTATATTTTGACAGCGAACTACTGGAAGCAAGCGTTTTTAAAAAAAAAATTTTTTTTTGGAGTTAAAGAAAATCTCTTCACTTTGAGACTTAAAATGGAGATCTCCCAAAGAATATATTTTGATGTGCTTTTTAGGCATACCAGCATCATCCAAAAAATTCAGTATTCGCCATTTTTAACAGATGTTTTCTGTTTCCCTTATCTAGGTACATGGTGCTACTAAGCATGCTTGGTGAAGCACTTTCTAGAAAGAGTACCTAGGGCTGTTCTTGATCAGTTTTAAGATCCCTTCCAATCCTAAGATTTTCAATCAGACTTAGAAAATAAAATCACTTCCAGCCCTAAGATTTTCCATCAGACTTGGAAAACATAAAATCATTAGGCATTACTACAGTAGAGAGTGGCACAAAGAAACAGATTTTAGTGGACCCTCATCTGCAGAGAATTTGGTCTTTGTGGCTACTAGTGGGTGTCGGTAGGAGAAGAATGGAGACCCCAGTACAGAGCCAAGATTCCCTGAGAAACAGATTCACAAGGAAGATTCTGGCCTCTGATAAAACTTAATGGTGATGATGTGCGTCTGTGAAGATTTCATTCATGTTAAGCTTTTTGCTTCTGGATGGGTAGATGAGAGCAACCCATATGCTGCCTTTTTAAAATAAATTGCACAAGAAATAAAACCAAAGGAATTAACAAGATGATAAAAGGCTGCAGTCTTCTAAGACTCTAGATTTAATGCTTGTAGAGAATTCAAACTATTTGATCTTTTGATAATGTGTAAGTTTCTCTATGCTGATAAGTATTTATGCTATTTATTGAATTATATTAAATGAATATTTCCCAGAAAATTGATTTCCCTTATTTCATGGACCACTATATTCATTTTGCTGGTGCCCAGGACATGGATGTCGATTTAAGCCCTTGTACATCTGGGTAATAAGAAATCCTTTATGCTGCCACCCTGCTCATGTACATATGCTGAGGTCACTGAGACCCCAGCCATGGAGTTATCAGAGTGGAATGGAGTTATGGGGGCATCGTTGTGCCAGAGAACCCTGAATAGTGAGGGGACTGGTCAGTCAACACTTCTTCCCCTAAAAGCTCATGTCGTTATTGAGAAAGTTTTCATCTGTTCCAATCATGGTTCTGTTGCCAGTAGGCTTTAGAACTTTCTCCTTTTCTCCTTTCGCAATATATTATATGTATGCCTAATGCCACTTTTTAGCCTTTAGAGTTATTATTTTGAGGTCTGCCCTTCTAAAATGCAGGTGGAAGGATTCTGATACCATACTTGTGATCCATGTAGAACACCCCAGATGTCCACTCCACAAATTCTAGATGCCAGATGATGATTTAACGCCCGCCTCGGTCTAGGTTGGATTTGAATGGTCCATTCATTCAGAGATAACTGAGTTTCCAGCCTCCAGTCCTCCTGCTGCAGTTCTCAGGATCATAGATCCGTCCTTGCCAACCGGGGAACACGAATAGGTTTTCCTTCTATGTAGGCAAAATAAAATTAAACTTCCAGTGGGATAAGTTTATAGCTTAAGAAAAAAAAACCCTGATCTTTACATATAAATACAGTGATTGTCATTTTTTAAAATTAGCATCTCAGAGGGTTCTGTTTTGTCAGATGCGTTTTACACACAGCTGTTGTTGAGTCTAAATGACGTGCCTGCTACTGGCTGGACAGAGACCGTCCGGGTGACCATTTCTTCTCACCAAAGCCATTTATTCTCAGAGAGTGACTCTGTACCCACCTGAACCTCTTTGCAAACTCTCCCCTACTTTGCCTCAGCCTTAGCAGGTGCATTCTTAACCCTTTCTCCTTCCTCCCTTTTCAGCCTCCTGATTAACGTTCTTGATTTTGTTTTCCCTTGGAACGATGGCACTTTCCCTGCTCCTGTGTTAATTTCTGTTCTTCTTTTCTGTTTCCACTGTGCCCTGCCCCTGACTCCTTGCTGCACAGAGCTTTTGTCTCCTGGTGTGCAGAGGTTGTCGTACCTGCGCACCAGCAGCCTCAGCCCCACCCACAGCGACTCCCGCCCCAACCCCCCTTTCCGACACCACTTCATTCCCCATATCAAAGGTAAGGAGGCAGGTTTCTCCAGGCAGCACCCTGCATAGTGGAGATTTATTAGCACCCTGGGAAGGCTAATAAGGTGTATCTCCAAGAGTTAGTGTCGAGCTTTTGAGCTCTCAGCATGCCTGCGTGTGTCATGACTATACTCAACAGTTGTCTTAGAACGGGCATAGCATCTCTCCTTGGGAGAAATATGTCACTTCTAAGGGCTCTAGATGAAGAAACAGGAAGTATGCTTAAGACCCTAAGATTTATTGTCCACTACTTTGAAAAAAGAAAATATATATATATATTATTATTTTGTTTTTAGATGTGTCAAAACAAAATATAATATATATAATCGGAGTATTTTCCTGGGTTCAGTACACAACATGTCTCAGCAAAACACAGTAGTGTATAGTAACAAATATCCAAAAGTTGTCTTACCAGTAATAAACTATAACCATATTAACATGTTTGGGCAGCATTAAAAGATCCATGGCAACATCAGTGTTTCTCTTTGAGCCGAGTTGTCTTTGGGTTTGTCCTAACTCCCACATGATGGAGAAGAGAGGCTTTGCCTTCTGTTTTCTGTTCCTGCTTCACATTTCTGCCCCGTCCCTTTGTTTTCATTGTTGTCGGCAATGCTTCTGCAGCCATCCTCAGTGGGAACTCGCCACACTGGGAAAGCCCAGAGCCCCAAAGAGGCTATGAAAGGACCATAATTTAAAATTAAGTAGGAGCTCCCAGAATGGTGCTAACTTGATTTGAACCGAATTAACCAATAATCATAGCTGAAGGAGGGAGGAGGAGGCAAGCACAGATGTTATCACAGGTCTTCAAATAGTCCTAAAGGACTCCGACCATGTGCTGCTCCGCATGTCACACCTAACGCTTCCATTGAGGAGCTTGTTCTGGTTTACTGAATTTTCATTGTCAGTCTACCCAAGGTTTTTCTTTTTGTTCACTTGGTTGTTGAGCAGCTGAGTCCTAAAAGGCACATGGACTGTGCTTACCAGTATGCAGTGATTTTATAAGTTTGCTAGTTTCTGCATTTTCTATGCTTTGAAAATAATGTTGCTTATTGAAGCAATCATGCTTATCGAAGACACACATACCATTTGCCATTAGCAAATTTTTTGATAGGCACAACACTTTCTAAAACTCTTGACAGATTGTTTTACTTTATTTTATTTTATTTTTTGAGATAGAGTCTCACTGTCACCCAGGCTGGAGTACAGTGGTGCAAACTTGGCTCACTGCAACCTCTCCCTCCCAGGCTCAAGTGATTCTCCTGCCTTAGCCTCCCGTGTAGCTGGGATTACAGGTGTGAGCCATCACACCCAGCTAATTTTTGTATTTTTGGTAGAGATTGGGTTTTGCTATGTTGGCCAGGCTGGTCTCAAACTCCTAGCCTCAGGTGTTCCACCTACCTTGGCCTTCTAAAGTACTGGGATTACAGGCGTGAGCTACCATGTCTGGCCAACAAATTATTTTAAATTATGAGTGCTAATTAGTATTTTGGGAGAAAGTTTTTATTTATAAAATGTCAAGATGATACTTTAGAGAATGTTTATAAAATCATAAAGAAATTATGTTTTTTTTAAAAAAACCTTCAATTGTATATTTTAAAGAGACTTTAATATAGCAGTCATTAGCTAAATTAAGATTTTGGTTAGTTTTGCTGAGGTGGGCAGATTGCTTGAGCCCAGGAATTCAAGACAGCTTGGGCGACATGGTGAAACCCTGTCTCTACCAAAAAAGAAAAAAAATTAGCTGGGCATGGTGGTACATGCCTGTAGTCCCGGCTACTCCAAGACTGAAGCAGGAGAATGACTTGAGCCCAGGAGGTGGAGGTTGCACTGAGCCGAAGTTGAGCCACTGCACTCCAGCCTGGGTGACAGAGTAAAACCCTATCTCAAAAAAAAAAAAAAAAAGAAAAAAAAAGAAAGAAAAAAAGATTTTGGTTATTTCTGGTATTTAAGAAAAAATACATTTTTGATTTAATAAAATATAAACTCCCTCACTTGGTTAATATGTATTTCAACTTTTATAGAGACACTTTTTATAGAAAGAAAAGTGTCACAGGTCCTATAAAGTTACACAGTTTGTACAAATAACACAGCACAAAGTGTCAGTGACTGCTCAATGACTAACACTACCTCATGTCCATGAGTAGCCACGTGGAGAGTTGAAAAGCCCATGGACATTGGAATCTTGGATTTAAATATGATCTCCGTCATTTGCTAAGTGTGTGACCTTCGGTTGTTTATTTATCCTCTTGGGTGTCACTTGCCTCCTCCATAAATCAGGAACAGTGAGACGCCTACCTCACGAGATGAAGTGTGTTGGTGTGCAACATGCCCACCTTGGTCAGCGTGGTGCTCTTAAACTGGTTTTTTTTTTTTTTTTTTTTGAGACAGAGTCTCATTCTGTCACCCAGCTGGAGTGCAGCGGTGCAGTCTCAGCTCACTGCAGTGTCCACTCCCAGCTTCAAGTGATTCTCTTGCCTCAGCCTCCTGAGTAGCTGGGATCACAGGTGTGCACCATCACATCAAGCTAATGTTTTGTATTTTTAGTAGAGACGGGGTTTCACCTTGTTGGCCAGGCTGGTCTCAAACATCTGACCTCAAGTGATCCACCCGCTTTAGCCTCCCAAAGTGCTGGGATTACAGGTGAGATCCACCATACCCGGCCTTAAATCATTTCTGATGACACCATTCTGCTTGTTTTTCATAGCATCCTTAAGAAATGGGCTGAGTGAGGAGACCAAGTAGCAGGGTCCTGGCCAAGGAACTTTCCTGGGGCTCCTCCCCTAGGATGTGGCAGTGCCCGGGCAAGACCCCAGGCCCTCTCCACCCCGGGAGCACTCCTTCACATGAGGCCACGTGTTTCAGTATAAATATGCATAAAGATAATTTTTAAAGCACATTTTTATTTTTCACTTTTGGCCAGAAAATTGCATTCTTATTGAGGCTTAGACCAAGAACAGTCCTCATTCATTTAGATCACAAAATTAAGAGCTATTTACTTTTCCATAGAAATATTAAATGATTATAAAAATTATACCACCCTATGTTCCTAAATGGTGCTTTATTAAAAATGTGGATATACATTCTTTTCTGTTTTCAGTCCGCATTTGAAGTTTTTGACATCATCAGATATTCTGGGTTTAAATGATAAAAAGCATTAGGCCAAAAGGAATTAGGGACCCTGAACTTAAAAACATCCAGTAGTCTCTCTCCGCTTTTGTTTTTACTAAACATGCGCCTATAGGTTGTTCATATGAAATAGTCTTTATGCTTCAGATGCAAAGTGTAATGTACGTAACAGTATATACTTAGTTTTTCGATCATATGAGCTTTTTGCCAATCTAAAAGATAAATCATTGGCTTCTTTGGGCATAGCTGCCTATTGGGCAGTCCTGCTCCATAGGGAGCAGTTTAAAGAAAAAAAAAAAAAAAAAAGATACATTATGGAGATTTTGTACCTTAAAGACATTGTTTTAAAAGCCTAGTGTATTTGGCTAAATGCCGATTCTCCATACGTCTTAGTTATTTTGAAAATCATGTATCCATTTACATGGAAGATCTCTCCAGCACTTAGAAATTTCAGAATGGGGGAACTTATGGCCATTGAGAAACACATCCAAGACACCTTTGAGATAAGTCAATGTCTTCCAGGGTTTTCTGTGGCCCTTCATTGACTTTTATCTTGCAGCTTGTCTTGGAACTTGAGGGAGTTATTTTTTTTAATGGATGTCAGCTGGGAGTTTGACCTAAGGTAGGATGTCCATCTCAGAGGCAGGCAGGGGGCCTTTTGCCACTCTGGTAGCCAGAAGCCCAGCCTTCCATTGTCCAAGTCCACTTCCTGGTCCTTGTTTCTGCAGCATGTGACCCAGGCCTGGGGCTCACTGAGCTGAGGACACCTGCATGGTTGTAAAGCTGAGCTGCACGGCACAGACTGTTTCTCTATTTCACTGGCTTCGCCGTCCATTTTCCATAACATCCGTTGTTGGTTGGGTGTATTTTTATTTCTGTTCTCCAAACTTCCTTGTAACCTCATTCTATCTTAGTATATCTTTGGGCCATTTGGAGAACCTTATGCCTAGAGATTTGGAAAAACCATTTTCACTTTGTTTTGGGCTTCGTTTGTGAAGTGTCTGCTAAGTTTCTCTTCCTTCCCCTTTGAAATACTGCTAGACATGACAGTCTGTGTCCATGAAGTATAAATTGGATTTGTGAGCAGGAGGGCTACATATATTAAGTCTCTTTGAAAGGAATCTTTTCTCTTTTGCTATAAATATGAGTTGCCATGATATAAATATATATTTGACACTTGCTGAAGGAAACTGTAACTCTTATTGACGCCTTAGACAAGAACCGGCAATCTTAAAACTCTCACAAAATTCTGGATGCTGCCAAGTTATCTTAAGGATCCCTCAAGATGTTCATTTATATTTGGGAATGTAAGCACTACAAGTCCAGAAAGCTCGGCAGTGCTCCAGCAGGTTCCCACAGCAGAATTGCACACCCAGCTTTCTATTCACTTGTCTTAGAATTAGTCACTCGGGCTTTCATATGCCAAAATGAAGAACAGAAGTGGAGACAGGCATTTGGATTTGTTAAGTACGGTGAGAATCCTGTAAGTGAATGTTCCCTCAAGGTCTAGAAAGTTGGCTTACTAGGCTAACAGGAAAAGAAGTAAAAATGAAGGCCAAGAAATAGAAATAAAAACATAAATAGAAATATAGTAGCTTGTCACTGCAGTAGATAAGAACACTAACAACTTAGGATGGCCCAATCTGAGAACTTAAAGGAACAAAATAGCTATGAGTGTGATATATATGCTATTGTATTACACACACACACACACACACACACACACACACACAGTGGTTTTTGTTTTTGTTTTGAGACAGAGTCTCACTCTGTTCCCCCAGCTAGAGTGCAGTGGAGTAATGTTGGCTCACTGCAACCTCTGCTTCCCTGGCTCAAGCAATTCTCCTGCCTCAGCCTCCTGAGTAGCTGGGATTACAGGTGCCTGCCACCAACGGCTAGCTAATTTCTGTATTCTTAGTAGAGACAGGGTTTCACAGTGTTGGCCAGGCTGGTCTCGAACTCCTAACCTCAAGTGATCCACCTCAGTATCCCAAAGTGCTGGGATTTCAGGTGTGAGCCATCATGCCCGGCCTATTATTTTTAAACAGTATCTTATTCTGGGTTGATAGATGATGACAACGATGATGATAATAATGATATCTTCCAAATATAATATTTCATCTAGTGTGTTGCACATTACTTTGTCTAAGTAAGAAACTAGGCACAGATGACTGCTTAGGGCCCCCATCAGTTATTTCCTGCCAGGGTTGGGTTCAAAGTTATATCATTTAAAGATAGGATGTTGGCTGAGCGCAGTGGCTCATGCCTGTAATCCCAATATTTTGGGAGGCTGAGGCAGGCAGATCACTTGAGTTCCGGAGTTCAAGACCAGCCTGGGCAACTTGATGAAACCCCATCTCTACTAAAAATACAAAAATTAGCTGGGTATGGTGGCACACGCCGGTAATCCCATCTACTTGGGAGGCTGAGACAGGGGAATCACTTGGACCTGGGAAGCGGAAGGAGCTGGGATCGTGCCACTGCACTACAGCCTGGGTGACAGAGAGAGACTCTGTCTAAAAAAACAAAAGTAAAAATAAATAAAGATAGGGTGTTTAAGTTAGAAAAGGGAAAGAGGCCTCTTCTTGAGAATTTTTATTTTTCTTTTAAATGCCCAAAATTTGTCATGCCTTTGGTATTTCAAGGGCTAAGAATTTGGTACCTAGCAACATTATCTATTCCAAGACCTTATTCCCCAACGAACAGTTGTGATATGTGAAAATCACATTCTGCAGAATTGCTGAGATGGGTGTGTCACTGGGTCTCTCTTTGTCCGATTTTAAAAATGCTTTATGGGAAGTTTTAAATGATTATAGTTAAATCTACTTACAAAATTTGAACATATTAGTGTTTTTTTTAAAAAAAAAAAAACAACTAGAGAGGTCAACTGTTGCTGAAGACACACAGCAAAATATAGAACCACACCCAGCTGGTGACGACATTCAGTCAGAATCCACTCCTTAGGAATTCAGACAGCTACTCCATAGCCTACCACATAGACCATATCGAAGAAGTGGTAGGCTTCTACAGACACTGGCCAGCAGAGGGTCTTGTTGACAGAAAGATTTTAATACCTGGACAAATGTCTAATTCTAATAACCTTAAATTTTGTGTCCTGCATACACAAATATTTTTGTGTGTGCATGATACTGGCTAATAATTATAAAAACTGATTTAATAGAAGTTCATTTGATTGCGTATTATAACCAAAACCTATAAGAACTTTCCTGGAAACATCTGATTTTCTACAAGGACAGTGGAGGTCGACGTGAAAGAACAAAAGCACGCAGCCATGGTGGTTCAGAAGCAGTGGCAAAATCGAGACCCATTATACTTTCTTTTGAGAAAAGACCACAAGCCGGGCACGGTGGGTCACGCCTGTAATCCCAGCACTTTGGGAGGCCAAGGCGGGTGGATCACAAGGTCAGGAGATCAAGACCATTCTGGCTAACACAGTGAAACCCCATCTCTACTAAAAAAAAAAAAAATTATCTAGGTGTAGTGGCATGCGCCCATAGTCAGCTATTTGGGAGGCTTAGGCAGGAGAATCACTTGAACTCAGGAGGCGGAGGTTGCAGTGAGCCGAGATCAAGCCATTGCACTCCAACCTGGGTGACAAAGTGAGATTCCATCTCAAAAAAAAAAAAAGACCCACAAGAATTATTGTTTTTCAGTTATGGATTACTCTTGTTAATAATTTCTAATGTTTGTAGGATTAAATAATTTTTTTTCAGTGAAACAATTAAATTGGGGTTGTCAGGGATTGGCTGTAATGAGAAAGTTATAAAAGGGGTGCTGTTGTGATCCTACTGCTGTATATGATAGGGCTTTACTTACCATCAGTAGGTTCTTAGAAACTGTGATTTAAGTGAATCACAGTTCTGATATATAGCAAATATCACAGTTTTGATATATAGCAAAACTAGTTATTCCCCTCAATGTTTTGATGAAACTGGGTTGAAAAAATGATATTCCTTAAGGATGGGCTATATGTTGTCTCGCTTAAAGTTTCAGTTTCCAAGAACCTATTGATATTAAGAGAGGAATTACTGCATTAGCATCTGGCTTCCTTTAATTTAGAGATCAGAGAAAAATAATGGTTAATCTTGCCATGGTGCTCACTAAATTAGGCCAATAAATAGCTATGCAGGTAATTAATTGGCCTCCTTCAATCATTCATTGACAGACATTTATTAAGCACTTACTCCTGGCCAGACCATACACTGAGCACTGTTGGTGATAAATGAGGCCAAGTTTTAATTCAGCAACAGGTTTAAACACTGTTTCCTTCTACATGCAAATCATAATCTTCCTTCCCCTGTTTTCCTCTGTGTTTTTTATATTCATTTTTTTCCCAATACGAACTAGTTACTTCTCTTTAGGAGAGGGATAACATTTTTATATATTAGCTTTTCAATAGATCAATAGTTTGGGATGATATTTCATAATTTTTAGAAATTAATATATGACTTAATAAAGTCAACATTATAGCATATTTGGGGCTAAACTGACTCTTGAGAAGAAAAGACAAAAGTTTCAGGACACCAATAAGCAAAAGCCAGGAATCTAAATTTGACTCAGTAATAGACACAGGTCTCATATTTGGAATATCTTACTACCCATTTAGTATAGATCTGTACTCTGATTACTTAAAAATGTACATGCTGAGACATTAAAATTCTCTTAAATGTATTTTAAAACTCTAACAATTGCATCTTTCATACTTGACTGGCTAGATTTAGGAAAATCTGACCTGAATCAGCTGGCCCAAGTGCTATTTTCTGATGATCTACGATTTATTTAAAATTCTTAGTGTTAATAGATAAATAAATCAGACTTTATCAAATTTTTAAAACTTCTATGCCTCAAAGAATTCTACCAAAAAAGTGAAAAGACAACCTACAGACTGGGAGAAAATATTTGCAAATTTATATTATTTCTGATAAGAGACTTGATCCAGAATGTATAAAGAACTCTTACAACTCAATGGTAAAAGTAATTACCACTACTGATTTACTGAGTTTTGATAGTCCTACATCTTCTGGTGTCCTCTTGAGACAAGATGTTTGCCCAGACATAAGGCAAGAGGACAATTTAGGCCAGTTACAAATCTCAATTTTGCACAAGCTGAATCAGTTCATCCCAGCCATTTTCCTGGTCAGAAGGGAGTGATGGTGGCTATGGTGGCACTGAAGGCTCAGCCACCCCTTTGCTCTCTTTTTTGGCCTGGTCCCTCTTCTCTCCTCCAAGAGCACCATGCTGTCCAGACAAGGTGGCCAGTCCTGTCGCTCCCCCAGACCACACCCTTCCACCTCCTCCTTTCTCATGACGTTCCAGCCCTCTGGATATGGGCTTCCCACCCTCCCATCCACCTACCCTCCCAGCTGGTGAGCTTACTCTTTGATGCCCACCTCAAACCTAACTTGAAGAATTGGTGGCACCTTCTTCTGAGTCTCATAGCATTTTCCTTATACCTCAGAGTAAACAATTACATGTCATTATATGGTATTCGTTTTAAGACTGTCTTCTTAGATAGCCCCAAGTCCCTTGAGGGCAGGGACTGTATCTCATTAATCTGTTTGTCCTCAGTAGTATTCAGTGCCCAGCCATAGTAGGTGCTCAATAAATGTTTCAGTGATTGAATCATTAGCCTGGGTGGAGCCTCATCTTTGAAGTGAAAGGTGGGGAGAGGTATAAATGGTCCCAAAGTACCTAGTTGACATGGGTCTGACTCTAGCTTGTATATTTCAAAGTAAGGAAAACAGAAACATATGCTGCAATTGAAGGCACTTTGTATTCCTAAGGGGAAGGACTTGGTGACCACACAGGTTCCCAGACTTAACCTTCAGATAGGAGAAACCTCTGCGAATTGCCAGCCGCTGCCATCATGCTTGGGAGTGATTTGTATTTGGGTTTGCCTAGCCTGCCCCCTTACATGCTTGGGATTTAACCATCTGACAACTGATCCTGAATCATGAGCAAGAAGCTTTCCATCCCTTCCAATGTCCTCTCCATCTAATCAGTTTGCTGCGAGCTCACAGCTTTCAATGCATGCCATCGGAATGACGCACCTGACCGCTAGCTGCTTCTAACCCAGCTCCACCTGAATTCAAATCTCTATGACGGAAAACTAAACCTGATTATCACCTTTGCGAGCCAAGTTGATACATTGAGTTTATTTTGTTTCTCCTTTTTGATGAACCTCCTTCCAGTCTGTTGTTTTGAATTTTTATTATGCTTGCTTTGTTTTCTTTGTTTCTCTCCCTTCTCTCATTTTGTTTTTTCCATTCTTCTCATTGGAGGCAATGAGCCGTCCAGCGGCCGGAACTCCCCTCTCCCTTACCGGCCAGACAGCCGCCCTCTAACTCCAACTTACGCTCAGGCCCCTAAACATTTCCATGTTCCAGGTAGGAGCTGACACAGTCTGTGTCTTGGTGTCGTGTCACAGTGTAGAATGTAGCCTTGTAACCTCGTCTCGTCTCATCTCTCATGCTCTTTTAATTGGGATGCACAGTTAACCCTAAATTGCAGGATCTGACTAGAGGGCCTTTCAAAAGTTTTATGCATTAAAGGCCAGGATTACGTTGAAGCTTTCTGTCTTTTCAAATATTTTTTGAAGAGTGTGGTGAATGGGTAAAAGCAGTTGGGTTGTTTGTTTTGTTTTTTACTAAAAATTTAATCGTACCTTTTTATCATTGCCTTCTAAGATATCTTTCTGTGGTTTGCTGTCTTTGACTAATGATCACAATGGCAATCTAGTCATCCTGAAGATTGAACCACAGTATCACTTGAGAGAATACTTTTATATTTCCTGTTTTTCTCTAACATGGAGACTTTCTCCAAGGACTTTTCAGAGAGATGTAGAATTGGGTGAATTGGTTGGTCTTTCTGCAGTGCAAACAGACTAGCCACCTCCATAGCCCATGAAGATATCTTGCAATTTAGGCTTGGTGCTGCAAGCTTTGCTCTAGTAGTCACAAGCATTTGCTGTCATAATACAAATAGTAGTTTAACATCAGAAACTGACAGAATCAGAGCCCGTTAATATAATATCTTAATGTTTAGAGTCAGCTCACTTTGTAAAGACAGGATTAACCATCAGAGGTAATAATATATTTCTCCCAGCAGTATTTTGTTTTTTGCTTTGTTTAGCTACTGAAAGTAGTTTAATAAATTACCCACTATATTAATGTAAGTGTACATATTTAGAATCTATAATCATTTTTTTTCTTTTGCTTCCAAACTTACCTAATAAAACAGAGGAAAGTTCACTGAGAGTTGTATCACTTAGTTGGGACTGTCCTTTCTAAAAAAGTTTAATTGAAGCTTGAAAATTAATGTTCTCTATTTGGAATTTTTCACAAAAAAATGCCCCACGAAGATACAGTGCCCAAGGTTCTAGGGAAACAAACCTTTTGAAATTTCCTGAGTATTTATAGCTAAAGCAAAATGGTTTCATAATCCAATGGGGTCTTATATAAATTTTAAGTATTTACCATCTCTTTTCTTTTTCATTCATTCATTCTTTTTTAAAAAATTTGGGCTGTATAAATTAGGATTCGTTGAGCCCCATCAGCACACCAGGCTAGCCTTGTACATAAAAAGTTTCTATGTTTTTTTTTAAAAAAAATACTCTGGATTTTTCTACATTGCTTTCCACTGTTACACTCATTAGTTGAAAAGTAAATTGAGCCACTGGTATCTACTGGGGGCTCAATTTCTAGACAGTAGCAATTTGGGGTTTTCCCCAAACTGGTTATGTCTTTCTCACCATAAGAATACTTCCACTGCTTGCATTTCTTCCCATTTTAATCCCACTTTCAGTGAAGTGTATATTTGAAATAAATGGCTCATGAGTTAATCACATCTTTATATATCCTAAGATGTATTACAAAGGCTTCCATAATACTTGTCTATAGTAAGCTGCTCATTTCTATTATAATTTTTCTTCCAATAAACTCAATCTTTGTAATACAGAAATTAACCTTCTGGGTTATTTTTGTTCAAGATCTTCAGTTTGATTTGCCCCTTGATTGATCTGTTTTTCCCATCGCTAAACCGATTCCCATAATCACACACCTTTGCTTTTCATTTCCACAGATCAAGGGATCAACATTTACCGAAAACCACCCATCTACAAACAGCATGGTAAAACCCACTTTCCTCCGCGTAGCTTTTAAATAGCAAAGTCAGCTGAACTTCTCCTTGCTGTCCTCTGAAAGGCTTTTCCTGCTGCTGCTTTTGAGAAACTGGGGCGTCCAGCATAATTATACATTTCTGGTGTACTAAGATGTAAATATTGTGAAATTGATTTTCTGAATGGACAGCACTTAGCTTGATTAGAAAGCTTCTAACCTGTTTCTGAGCCCATCAAGCCATGTGTCATTCCATCCCTAAAGAAGGGGAAGTACTGGTCACACAGCAACTCACAAACATCCTAGTGAGACTTTTTTTTGCCATCAAATATGGTCACCCTTTAACATAAGTTTGATGAGACTAATTTAAACTAGTGAAAACCAGCCACCTAGAAAAACTAATTTGACTGAGCCTACATCAACGTGGCTGTTCAGGTCTCCATTTTCTCATTGGGCATGAAGATGTCTGCACGGTGGAGTGAACAGGATACAAGCTAACGCAGAGGTCAAGGCCCTGGTCCCACTTTCTCCCTAAATGGCTCTGTGATGTCGTTTCTTTGTGCTTCTGTTTCCTGTAAAAACAGTTAGATTAGTTTGTCTCTGAACTTCCTACAAACTAAGAATCACTAACGTGCATGTATAATTGTGTTTTCCTTTTTTTAACTCAGGAAATCACATGACTTAATGTAAATCACATTTTCATTGACCATCAAGTCTCTATAGACAAATCTACCATAAATCTTTGTGAAAAGATAGCCAAAGCTGGTCTTCAGGTGATTTCAGAAAATTCTACACAAATTGTACCTGGAAATTTGAAGGCTGCCTTTAGAATCCAGTTGACATTCATGAGTCCTTAAGAATTAGGATAACATGAGGCTAGGTGCAGTGGTTCACGCCTCTAATCCCAGCACTGTGGGCGGCTGAGGTGGCTGGATCATTTGAGGTCAGAAGTTCAAGACAAGCCTAATCAACTTGTTGAAACCCTGTCTCTATTAAAAATACAAAAAAAATTAGCTGGGCATGGTGGTGCACGCCTGTAAATCTCAGCTACTTGGGAGGCTGAGGCAGTAGAATTGCTTGAACTCCAGAAGCAGAGGTTGCGGTGAGCTGAGATGGCACCACTGCACTCCAACCTGGGTGTCAGAACAAGATTCCATTGCAAAAACAAAACAAAACAAAAACGATGACATGAAAATCAAGTAACGTTGGAAATGCACAAATTTTAGGCCAAAATCCTAGGAAGACAAAGAGAAATGTATGTATCGCAATGGTTCCAGAGCTATGATTTTTTTTCTCATCTTTTGGTTGAGGTTTTAAACCATACGCTTGCTTTTTAAGTTTGTTAACATTGTTTTTTTTTTTTTATGGTTTACTGTCTTACCACACACTCATTAACATATGAATGTTTAACTACTGACTTCACCAATTCTAATACGTAAGTACTGTTCAAAGTCATCCTATTGTTAATTTAAGAAAAAAATGATCAGAGATTGATTTGTCAACTTAGAGACTTTAAAAATACTATCTTTATGTCCACCTCTCTGAAGAAAAATGACTAAAATTTAAGGAGATTGGACAATGTTAGATTATTTGTTTGGAAGGGATTAATTGACTCCTATTCATAATATTTACTTTGACTGAAGTCTTTCAGTCTGTTGTCATTAATTAAAAATAGCCCAGCCAGAGCAGTGCTTTCCAAAGGATGTTATTGCAAAATAGCCATTCCATGCCAAAGAAATAGTTCTTATGCCCAAAACTCACGTCTGTGCCCTGATGTATTTAAGAAATGCTAGATTTTAAATAAAGCCATACTTGTTCTTCACAATGCAGAACTGAGAACTTCTCATATGCTAACATGTTTTAGCCATCTTTAAGAAGGGGATTTCGTATGTAGTGTTTTCCAAGATGAATTTTTTTTCTCATAATGTTACAGATTCAGAAAAACACTGTTTCATGCTTGGCCAAGACTTTACCTCCTCAACTGTGCACAGTGGCACACACCCATAGTCTCAGCTACTTCAGAGGCTGGAGTGAGAAAACTGCTTGAGTGCAGGAGTTAGAATCCAGCCTGCACAACTTTAGCAAGATTCTGTGTCTAAGGAAGGGAAAAAGACTACCCCTTTTTATTGGGTGACCTTGGTTGAGTTTTTAAGCAAATTGAGACCCAGAAAGTTATTCGAAAAATGGAGGACTTAGAGCTGGAGATTCAAAAGGTTATGTCCAGATTTTAAAATATGAAAGCCCAGAAGAAAAAAGTTATTTAAGGCATTATAAATACAGTTTGAAATGTTTAGTAACATCCCAGGCCAGTTTGCAAAATTAGCCAAAATCAGGGTCTGTCCATTTAACCTGGTTTGTTTTGTGCCACCTCTGTAGGTTAGATTTAGGGCTCTATGCTGTGACTCCTCCTCTAAGCATAGCCATTAAGAACTTTGTGAACTAATATTGCTGCTAGTTTGCCTTTGTTGTTTTAAAGTTGGATAACTCGCTTGTGTGCACAGACCTTTGAACAAAACAGTGAGAGGGCATAGCAAACATAAGTTTCAATGCCAAATTCCTTCAAGCTGAAAGTGGATTTTCCAATTTCCTTTTCTCCTAGGATTCAAGGACACACACACACACACACACACACACACACATATATATATGGTATATAATGATTAGAATGAACTGGACCAGACCAGGTGTGGTGGCCCAAGCCTGTAATCCAGCACTTTGGGAGGCCAAGGCAGGTAGATCACCTGAGGTCAGGAGTTCAAGACCAGTCGGGCCAGGAGAAAGCCTGTCTCTACTAAAAATGCAAAAATTAGCTGGGTGTGGTAGTATAGGCCTGTAATCCCAGCTACTTGGGAGGCTGAGGCAGGAGAATCACTTGAACCCGAGAGACAGAGGTTGCAGTGAGCCGAGATCATGCCACTGCACTCCAGCATGGGTGGCATAGTGAGACTCTGTCTTAAAATAATAATAATAATAACAAAGAATGAACTGGACCAATATTTGTGGCTTCTTGCCCTGAGATGCAAAACCAGCCAACCCTCTAATGATTAACAACTGCAGTTAAGTGACAGCATCATATTTTCAACTTAGCTCTTTAATTTAGATTACTAATGACTCTAGGAGAGAGTTGTCCACTGGAACTTTCTATGAGGATGGAAATGTTCTATATCTGCACTGTCCAGTACAGTAGTCACTAATCACATGTGACTACTGAGCTGTTAAAATATGGCTAGTGAAACTGAGGAGCTGAATTTTAATTTTATTAATTTTTTTTGTTTAAATAGCCTGATCTAGCCAGTGCTGGGCAGCACAGCTCTAGAATAGGGTTTTTCAGATGTAGATCATGTGTAGAATGAAGCTTTGCTTCTGATATAAAGTAAGGAAAATGAGTTGACTTGTCAATAGGTACCTCTGAGTGACTGAGCAATGGCTAATGGTAATAAACAGAACTTTCTGGAACTGAAACTTTTGCCAGAGAACAAGAAAACTATGTAAATGGGGTTGTAGCACCATTGTTTTACAGACCAATAGCTAAGCAACCCCTGATTCCCATCTAGATGCAGCTGCCTTGGCAGCCCAGAGCAAGTCCTCAGAAGATATCATCAAGTTTTCCAAGTTCCCAGCAGCCCAGGCACCAGACCCCAGCGAGACACCAAAGATTGAGACGGACCACTGGCCTGGTCCCCCCTCATTTGCCGCCGTAGGTATGCAACCGTCACAGCTAAACCAAAGAGACAAACTGCTAGGACAGCTCAAGATGAGATGCTTAAAAACATGCAATAAAATGTATCCTATCGTGAAGATTTTAAAGAAAAGTATGACCAAGAGGTAGCATAGTAAAAAAAACTAATGTGGTATTAACTTGTGTACGAAATGCTTGAAAGTTACAAAAACACATCCACCAGAGTCTTGTTCTAACCAAACCCACTGAGATCCAGAACTGGTCTAAAACCAATGGTTTGCATGGACCCTCAGAGTTAATAACGCAAAATCAGTAACTCTGTTGAGCATAATTGAGTCAAAGCTTTATGGCAAGAACATCGTTCTTTATAATTAGAGTCTAGTGGGTGAATTTACCGAACGTTTATAGAAGCATGACTTCTTTCAGTTAAATTTGTTTTAGACTATTTCTGGGTTGTAGTTATAATTCTTAACAACCAATCTTAACACTGAAGCACTTTCATTTTTCTTGTGAGATCTTGTTCTCCATCATGAAAAAGAGCTATTGCAGAGAAGTGGGTGTTCTGAAATACTATTTATGTGAAGTTGTGTGATTTTACATCTACCATCTTCATGAATTCTGTGCTAAAATGTCATATTTCAGCTGTTCCATTCTTTGCTTTATGCTTTCCAATTATGTCTCTGTCTTTAGTATATTCTCAGTAATGAACTCACTTGGCCTAAAAAGAAGTATTAGCAAACCCAGAAGCTAATACTGAAAATTGAGCGAGTCAGCTTTACAAAGATACGATCTTATCACATTTTTGTTGACAGCCTAAAAGGCCTTCAATTTTCCAAAATGTTTTCATCTTCATTGTGTTATTTTTTTTTATCAAGTTATTTTTGGAATATCTTTCACAAGCAATACATGTGGATTTTAAATTAACTGATATTTATAGAAAGAATTTAAGGAAAATCTACCTCTTAACTTCATTATTCGCAAGTGTTCTATACATTGTGTTAATGAAATTTATCTAGTCCTTGCAAACTTGTGTCTATTGAGTTCCATTAGTGTAAACTAAAGAGAGAAACTTCACATTGACATTTATAATTGTAAGGACTAAGAACCAATCATCAGTTTTTCTGTGCCAATCCATGCCCTCCAGGAAGTTCTTGAGGCCTCGAGGGTGTTAGTTTAGTAAATTGCTTACTGGGCACATTAAAGCGGCTAAATTTTGGAAAGAGGAAGAATTAAGTTTTTGTCATTGAATTTATTATCACTAAATAGTTTAAAGCTCTTTTGGATTCCAAAAGGAAAATGCTGAAAACTAAGACTATTAGTTAAAGTTTATTTTGATTAGATTAGCAAACTTTCCTGTTTCCTCCCACAGCCAGAGTAATCCAAGCAATTTAGGAAAAACAATAATTATCTTACCTTCCCAACCTTCAGACAGATTCCTCCTTTCCTTTCTGTCTCTCCTTTTCCAGAAAGCTAAAATAAAATTGCATACAATTTACTGTATTGCTTCAAAGTAGCATTGTAGCCGTATTAATGCTTTTTATTTACCTATTAGTATAAAACTCTTGTGACCATTTTTTAAAGGATGAGAAAAAGAAAACTTTAGAGACCCATTTCTTGAAATACATAGTAAAAGTATGCTTTCTATTGAATTTACTAGTCGTAGAAGACAGAGTGATAGTACCATAAAATTATAAATATTCACAAAAAGAGAAAACTACAAGATTTGGACACAAAACAATGATATCTTACCTATCTCTTGGTATGTAGATAAATTTTCATTTCTTTCTATTTGAAAATTAAGGCTGGGTGTGGTGGCTCACACCTGTAATCCAAGCATTTTGGGAGGTCAAGGCAGGAAGATTAGTTGAGCTCTGGAATTAGAGATCAGCCTGGGCAATATAGAGAGACCATATGTCTGTAAAAATATTTTAAAATCAGTAGGGTGTGGTGGCATACACCTGTGGTCCCAGCTATCCAGGTGGGTGACGTGGGAGGATTGCTTAAGCCTGGAGTCGAGGCTGCAGTGAGCCATTATTGTATTACTGTACTCCAGCCTGGGCAACAGAGTGAAACCTTGTCTCAAAAAAGAAAGGAAAAATGAAATCGACTTCAAAGATATCAAAATAACAACTGGAGATGCCCTTCCCATTTACTAACGTGGACTTAGACACAATTGCAACAGCAAACCCAGTTCTAATTGAGCAGGCTCCTTGGAAGGCCAAAATTCAGGCATTCCTTGCATCAGACATTGACCTGGCTTGCCACACAGGGCCATTTTCTTGAGAAACCAGCCAGTAGTGCTGAATTGGTGTCGGGCATATTTTTTTTCTCGTGTTATTTACTTAAAAGTGTTAAAGACCACTGCTGACCTTGCCAGCCTAACAAATTGAACACAGATGGACTAGCCCGTTAAGATTCCCTTGTCTTGGGGCTGATGTGAGAAGTTGTCTTTGCTGTGGAATTAGGACCTGACATGAGACGCAGATCTAGTGGCAGAGAGGAAGATGATGAGGAACTTCTGAGACGCCGGCAGCTTCAAGAAGAGCAATTAATGAAGGTTTGTCCTTAAACTACCTTGCTGCTGTCTTCAATTCCAGTCACATAAGGTCTATATTTTTTGAATGACTGCTACATACAAATCACCTAGATAGGCAAGAAGTGGTCCCAGTCTTCAAGGGGCTTGAAGTCTGGTAGGCAAGACAAGACAGGTGTCTATTAATGGTAACTAGAATATGGCAGAATACATGCTGGGCTCTAGAGGAGATGGCATTGATGCTGGAGGTCAGAGGGGTGTGGAAGGCTTGGGTTTTTGTGGGAAGAAAAGTGAGACCGCATGGAGGGGGTGGTGTGTGCAGTGCGTGTGTTGAAAGGCTGCTGGAGAGCCAAGTAGAGCAACATGGTGTCCACCCAGGCTCTGCTGAAGGAATGATTGTGGGATTGAACATTGCTCCAAGTCTTTTCCCAAAATATGGACCAGGAGAAAAGGAATGAAAGGAACTGCCAGCATGAAGGGCTCCTCCTCCTATAGCAAGGGCCTGCAGCAGCCCAGAAGGATAGTTATAAAGTCTCCTACCAATCAAGAGGCTGCTGAATCCTTAGAAATGATGTTTTCTAAGCACATAGGAAATGCACATGATATTAGTCAAAAGATTCAAAGTTGCATTTATAGTATGATCTCAGTTTTATATGTATGTATACAAAAATACTAGATAGATACAAATCAAAAGATAAGTGTGTTATTTATGAGTGACACATCATGGGTTACTCTTCTTTTCTTCTAGATTTTCCAAAATCTGTAAAATGAGCATGTATTACCTTTATTTCTTGTTTTTAAACAAATCAAGGCAACTTCTTTTTAAAGAATCCCACCCTCAGTCTCCCCTTTCCACATCAAAAGTCCACACGCACTCACACATGCCTTCTGAGGTCTCCTGGCTCTTTAGGGAGGGCAGGGGAAGGAAAACATTCTTCTAACATAGGGCCCTGACTTAGGGAAATGAAGCTTTGAAACTGAAAGGGCTAAGGGGGTTTAGGGTCCCAAACTTTACCTACCTCTTCAGGAGTTACCAGCCTCTGGGAACCCTTTCATTCAGGCCCTCCAGCCTGAGGATCTGCTAAAAAGAAACTGCAGTTCCATGAAAGTAATTGCAGGCTTTGCTTTCTTTTCTTTTTTTTCTTTTTTCTGTGAATAGCTTAACTCAGGCCTGGGACAGTTGATATTGAAAGAAGAGTTGGAGAAAGAGAGCCGAGAAAGGTCATCTCTGTTAACCAGTCGCTATGATTCACCCATCAACTCAGGTGAGCAGCAAACCCCCCAACCTTCCCTGATTCAAGAGCCAGCCACCTGCCTGCAAGGAATCTGCCTTGACTGTTCATTTATGGTGAAACCTACAGAGTATTCCCCGGGAAAGGAAGTGTGGGAAACCCACTCCGTGTCTTCTAGAAATGGGGGAGCCCTTGGAGGTTCTCAAGATCCATGAAGGCCAATCCCCATGTCCTAGGTTTGTCTTCTAGAACACTCATCTCCAAGGGAAGCAGCAAGAGGAAATCCTCTAGAAAACATGATGCTGTTTTTTTAAGAGAACATGAGACATTTTCTAAGCATTGTGACTTTATATTAATATCTTCAATACAAGCCGGGCACAGTGGCTCATGCCTGTAATCCCAGCACTTTGGGAGGCCAAGACAGTTGGATCACCTGAGGTCAGGAGTTCAAGACCAACCTGGCCAACATGGTGACACCCCAGCTCTACTAAAAATACAGAAATTATCCAGGCATAGTGGTAGGTGTCTAATCTCAGCTACTCGGGAGGCCGAGGCAGGAGAATCCCTTGAACCTGGGAGACAGAGGTTGCAGTGAGCTGAGATCGCGCCGTTGCACTCCAGCCTGGGCAACAACAGTAAAATTCCTTCCAAAAAAAAAAAACTTCAATACAAGAATGGAGAATGAACAGTGTTTTTGATACTTTTGAAGAAGATGACTTACATCCTGGGCTGAAATAGTCTATCAGTGTATTTTCCCCTGCCTCTATTTGTCATAAGCCAATTCTTTCTTAACCCACAAGGTTTCTTCTCCTGTATTCTGAGGCAGAGCATAATTTTCTCCTCTAAGAGTTCCTTTAAAAATGCATTTAGGGCTGGGCACTGTGGCTCACACCTATAATCCCAGCACTTTGGGAGGGCAAGGCAAGCAGATCACCTGAGGTCAGGAGTTCGAGACCAGCCAGACCAACATGGAGAAACTCCGTCTCTACTAAAAATACAAAATTAGCTAGGGGTGGTAGAACATGCCTTTAGGCCCAGCTACTCGGGAGGCCTGAGGCAGGAGAATCGCTTGAACCTGGCAGGCGGAGGTTGTGGTAAGCCGAGATTGCACCGTTGCACTCCAGCCTGGGCAACAAGAATGAAACTCTCTCAAGAACAAAACAAAACAAAATGCATTTAATGTTCATGCAAACACTTTTGCCAAACATTTTATTTAATGTTCACAACATGCCAATGAAGTAGATGTGGTTGTTATTAGCAACTGCAGCCTTTTCATCTCTATTTTATAAATCAGGAGACGGGTATAGAAATTGAGTTAGCATACCCAATGTCACACTGCCAATAATTAGCAAGACTAGAATTTAGAAGTCCACATATTATAACCCCAGAGCCCACAGCCTTACCTGGAATTCCTGCTCCCCTTCATAGATGCCTCACTGGCATTGATCTTAGATTCGGTGGTTTACAAATCTTTAGAGTTTCTTCTAATTCTGAGATTCTGCTCTATAAGAATGTATAACATTATACCTACATAGATCAAGAAATGAAGAATTCATAAAAATTCAACACCATGTCCAGAGATACAGAGGTATGAAGTTGCAGAAGCAGAATTCAAGCCCAGTGCTGCTCCCGCGAGAGCCCAGCGGCCTATGAGGCTTCCATGCCACTGACAGATACCCTATATCAGGCCTCCCGGGAGTCCAACTGTAATTGGCTGGTAGATCTTGATAACATACAGGGTTGGCCTCCAGTTCAGTTACTGCTACCGTATCCACTGGGGCATGGGCTAATATATTCAGATATCTCTGATTTACATCCTCGTCAGCTGTTTAGAATCTTACCAACCTTTGGCAAGATATTTTTCTTAGCTCCTATTTCTCCTTCTGTAATATGGAACTAATAATAATAGTGTTATTAGGGTTGTATTGAAGATTGAAAGAAATAAAGCATGCTGAACACTTAGCGCCATGTCAGAGCTGTAGGAAGCACTCCTAGCTTCAGCACCCACTCAACTGCATGGACTTGCCCTTCCCTCCTTAATCATCTCACTGTTCACCCACTCCTTGCAAATATGGTGGCAATTTTTGAATATTTGGGCCCAATATGATTTGAATTCTTTTGGTATCTTCTATTCTGTGAGGTAGAAGATACTGCCAATTTCATTAAAGAATTGGACTTCTGGCTGGGTGCAGTGGCTCACACCTGTAATCCCAGCACTTTGGGAGGCTGAGGCGGGCAGATCACGAGGTCAAGAGATTGAGACCATCCTAGCCAACATGGTGAAACCCCAACTCTACTAAAAATACAAAAAAATTATCTGGGCGTGGTGGCACGTGCCTGTAGTCCCAGCTACTGGGGAGGCTGAGGCAGGAGAATAGCTTGAACCCGGGAGGCGGAGGTTGCAGTGAGCCGAGATCATGCCACTGCACTCCAGCCTGGCGCCTGGTGACGGAGTGAGACTTCTGGCTGGGTGCGGTGGCTCACGCCTGTAATTCCAGCACTCTGGGAGGCTGAGGCAGGTGGATCACGAGGTCAAGAGATCGAGACCATCCTAGCCAACGTGGTGAAACCCCAGCTGTACTAAAAATACAAAAATTAGCTGGGCACAGTGGCATGCACCTATAGTCCCAGCTGCTCAGGAGGCTGAGGCAGGAGAATCACTTGAACCCGGGAGGTGGAGTTTGCAGTGAGCCGAGATCACGCCACTGCACTCCAGCCTGGGAGACAGAGTGAGGCTCTGTTAAAAAAAAAAAAAAAAAAAAATTGGACTTCTGAACTTCTGATTTCCTAACAATTGGCTTTTTACTTTTTTCTTTCTCAGCTTCACATATTCCATCATCTAAAACCGCATCTCTCCCTGGCTATGGAAGAAATGGGCTTCACCGGGTAAGATTTCTCCCTGATTAGTTGTTTCTTGCTTTACTCCCACCTTGGCCCTGATTGAAGTGTTGACATGTTGCCTGAATATATCTGACTCTTGATCTCAGTGTTGGAACATAATGAAAATTTTAACCTCCCTGGTCACCTGGTAGATGAGTTTGAGTTACAGGCAAAATGAAGTATTTCTATGGAAAGAATGAGAAATTAACTTTAGATAAAGGAATGGTCTGTGTATGCTTATGGGAAAACTATGTTGTAAATGGCAAAACTATATTGTATATGGCAAATATTTTTACAATGAAACAAAAAGTAATTACTTGAGTCATTATCTCTGCTGTAAAAAGATATAAGAATGTGTATTATAACCATCCTCCTTACAAAAGCTAGAATATAATTATGTAACTGTAGGGAAATGCATTTTTATTTATCAGCAAGAGACCCCTGCTTACCAAGAGCCTGCTAAGCGGGGCATTAGTAAACTACCAAAGACAGAGAGGTCATAGCAGTAGAAGAATAATAGGGAAAAAAATGATGAAGTTCCTGGAATTTAGCTGGGGAAGAATTCCTAGGATTTTGTAAACCATTTCTTCCTTTTCACTTGACTCAAAAACGATCACTACAGAGATTTCCTAATAATTGTTTTTCCTCATTTCAGCCTGTTTCTACCGACTTCGCTCAGTATAACAGCTATGGGGATGTCAGCGGGGGAGTTCGAGGTGAGACTCCCATAGCCCGGCCGAGCGTGATCACGTCTTCCCTCGAGGCTGAGGTTCATGAGAGTCACGTATACTGGCTGTGTTCATGCTGTATGGCATCCTTAGAGTAGGCTCACATCTGTCTTCTGTGAGCTAATAGGGCAATAATTGACATAATTTCAAAGGCTAATGAAATCAAACTGTAAGAAATGAGTTTGTGAGAATTCATTCATTGCTCATCCTAGGTGCTGAGCACTCTATTGGATACCTAGAGGCCAGGCACGGTGGCTCACGCCTGCAATCCCAACACTTTAGGGGGCTGAGACGGAAGGATTACTTGAGGCCAGAAGTTCTAGACTAGCCTGGGCAACAAAGCGAGGCCTGTCTCTACCAACAACAATAAAATATATATATAATAATTAGCTGGTGGCACATGCCTATAGTCCCAGCTACTTGGGAGACTGAGGCATGAGGATTGCTTAAGCCCAGGAGTTCAAGGCTGCAGTGAGCTGTGATCATACCACTGCTCTACAGCCTGGATGACAGAGCAAGACTCTGTCTCTTCAAAATAAATAAATAAAGGAACTAGAGGTACAGCAATAAATGAGACATGGCCTCTGCCCTCAAAATGCATATGGCAGGAATAAAGAAAGTCTGTGTGATGAACGTTATGATCAGAGATGCCAAGAGAAGGAAGCAGTAAGTACCTTTAGGGGGTCAGCAAAAGCTTCCAGGGGAAAAGGATGTCTTAACTGTTAACTCATACTGGAGCAGGCATTTCCTGGCTGCAGGGAGGCTGATGGGATAACACGTGCAGGCAGAGTCTGGGAGCAGAAAGAGAACATGGTTTATAGGGAGAATATGTTGGGAATTTCAATAGAATATAGTCTCTCTACTAATGGTTCCATGTTTTTCCTTGGCCTTTTCCTTATGATATTTTCTTTTCCTTTCCTTTTCAGATTACCAGGTATGGAACACTTTGTCTTTCTTGAATTGGCCACACTAGCAGAACAGCCATTTTCCATTCCAAACTGCTGGCCCCAAGGCAGCAGTTTCTGTTGAGAAGATGCTTGCTGTGATTGATCTGTCTAATTACTACTCCGTAGCTGTGAAGAGCAGGCATGCTTGGTGCCTGGGTCATGCTGTCCCAGTAGGGCTTGGGGACACCGCATGAGCCAAGCTAGGTATAGGGGGGCTCTCTTGCTTTGGCCTTGGAGAGTCTTCTCTGGGGGGGAAGTGGACCAGCATCAAGGGTCTGCTCATATACAGTTTTTCTTCTTTTACTTATAATCTCTCAGTACTTTAGTCCAGCCCTGTCCTGCATGTTCTCAAATGAAAAGACACTTATGTCTTAGCCAACAGGAGAGAGCAGTTTGCTCTCATTGCATTCCTTTCTCACTAGAATGTAAATCTTGCAAAAAAACAAAACAAAACAAAAAATGTGATAGTGAATAGGAAAAGAGGAAAAATGCAGAGAAAAATCAAGATTAAAGATAAGAAAATAACAATAATAGACTTGGCCATCTTTTAAATGTACCATATACTTTCATTCATGGAGCCTAATTCAGGAATTAGTCATAGTTATTAAGCCAAGATCTCTCCCTAACTTGATTGCAAAAGAGCTGTATTCCTGCTCTTATTCAGCAAGAACCTCATTTTGAAAACTACATAGTCATCTAGATGACACAAATGAAATAGTGGTTAGGATTGGAGACCCGACAGGGAGTTGGGAGCTGAAGAGTGCTCCCTTCAGTTCCCCAGGCTATTTCATGCCCCACCTCGAACTGCCATCTCTGTTGCAGACGCTTCCAGATGGCCACATGCCTGCAATGAGAATGGACCGAGGAGTGTCCATGCCCAACATGTTGGAACCAAAGGTAAGCGCAGCTGTTCTCTTTCCTCTCGTATGGGAATGACGTAACACCATAAACAGATTTGATGTTCTATCTCTTCATCATTCTCAAAAAGTGTTGTAGGCTGGTATGTTCAGGCGAGCCATGTCATGAATATGCACTTTGCCCATATCAGGTCAGCAGGCTCAACCCTCACAGGGCATGGTGATGTGTGTTCAGTGAGGCACCAGTCCCTCTCTCCCTATGACCAAGGTGTTTCCTTGGCCTCTGCCATGTGCATTGCAGAGCACATCCAGTGTCGAGAGAAGCGGATACAGACTACTCCATGTAGGGTGACCAACGTGTGCATGTTTGCCAGAACTTTCCCTGTTTCAGCACTGAAAGCCCTGCATTTCAAGAACCTCAGTCCTGGGCACACTGGGATGCCTGGCCACCCTAGCTCCAGAACACCCTGTTCCTTCAGAGGTGTGCGAGGGCTTGCACTCCCAGATGACCATAACCAGGGCTTATTTCAATATGTCAGTTGCCAGAGCATTGCTTCTGGGCCAGCCTGACCCCATGGATCCATGAGCTAGTCATGGAAAAAGATCATTAACTTCAGCACAGAGGCATCCTGCCCTATGACAGCATTGTGTAACACCTTGGCTGGGCACAGTGGTCCATGCCTAATCCCAGCACTTAGGAAGGCCAAGGCAGGTGGATTGCTTGAGTTGGGGAATTCAAGACCAGCCTGGGCAACATGGCAAAATCCCATCTCTACTAAAACTGCAAAAAAAATCGCTGGGCATGACGACATGCGCCTATAGTCCCAGCTACTCAGGAGGCTGAGGTAGGAGGATCACCTAGGCCCAGGAGGTCAAGGCTGCAGCGAGCTGTGATTCTACCACTGCATCCAGCCTGGGCAACGGAGCAAGACCCTCTCTCAAAACAACAACAACAAAAACCATGTGCCTGTAATTTCCATTATCTTCTAACGTTTACCTTCATCCCAATACATAGTAAGTTAGTGTTCTGCCACTCAACGAAGCCCTCCTAAAATGCAGTGCTACCTGAGACCCCGGTGGAGAGTTGAGAATGTCTAAGATTCTGTCCCTGTCCCCTGGAAACTGGAGCTTCCACTGGCCTTGCGGGAGGAAGACCCATCACTCAGATTCTCTCATGATAGTCTCTTGGAAGCTCTGTCTTGGGAGTACTACATTTTAGGTGGATTCTGCATGTTAATAAAATGGACTGTGGTGTTCTAGAAGAAGTGTTTTCTTTCTTCTCAGATATTTCCATATGAAATGCTCATGGTGACCAACAGAGGGCGAAACAAAATCCTAAGAGAGGTGGACAGGACCAGGCTGGAGGTAAAACAAAACAGAAAAATCCGGTCCCAACTGCAGATCCCTATGCAATTCCCCCAAACTGTCCCCTAAACAATGTTTTATTTCTTCAGTGGAAAAAAAAAGTCAAAAAAGTCACCATCGTGTCATAGGTAGAACTAAGAAGTAACTTTGGGGAAAAAAAATGCAGGTTTACCCTTAGAGCAGCATAAAAATGCCTGGTAATATCCAGAAGAATGACCCAGGAGGTGGGCGCAGTGGCTCACGCCTATAACCCTAACACTTTGGAAGGCCAAAGTGGGCAGATCACTGTGGTCAGGAGTTCGAGACCAGACTGGCCAATGTGGTGAAACCCTGTCTCTACTAAAAATATAAAAATTAGCTGGGCATGGTGGCGGGTGCCTGTAATCCCAGCTACTCGGGAGGCTGAGGTAGGAGAATTGCTTGAATCCAGGAGGCGGAGGTTGCGGTGAGCCAAGATCACTCCTCTGCACTTCAGCCTGCGTAATAGAGCCCGACTCCATCTCAAAAAAAAAAGAAGAAGAATGACCCAGGAGACACAGAATGACTTCAGTCATTTTCTTTGAAACTTCATGTTGCTATAATTATGGCTAGTGATACAGAATGGGAATCTCTATTTCTCTTGAGATATTCTCAGATCCTTATCTTCCCTAAGTTGGGGTTAAGTTCAGGGGAAGCTGTGGGAACAGGAAAGGCTCTCAGAAGAGAGATTTATACTGGACAAGTTTCTTTCTTGACTGTTTCCACATTCCTTGTTGAAGGGTTATCTGGGTACACATACCAAGATCTCCTTAGACATGGAAGACTAATCTTTGTATTATAGTTTTCCATCCCAATGATTTTAATTAAGAAAAACCTTGGCTACCAGTCTCAGAAAAAATGATTACTTTTTCCTGACAAAAGGCAGTACCTTGGCATAAAGGTCAGGCTGGCACAGAGAATAAAGGCTCCAGGATCTTGGGGGAACTTTCTAGGGGGGATGACAGATGTTAAGGCTTCTCAGTAGAACAGGCATCCACCTTACCTCCTATTCCTCAGCCAGGAGGAAGCCCTGGGACTCCCCAGGGACCACACTCTAGCTCATTTTCGTTGGCTTTCTATATTTTCCCTGCATCTTTTCAACGTTCCTGGAGTGGAGTTGTCTCTAACATAATAAATCACCTCTCTGTGTCCCATCGCTAGTCAGTGTTGTTATTATAATCCCCACTGATACTCTGCCAGCTCTTTTATCTGATGGGAAGGCTCCTCACCTGGCCCGACCAGGTAGGGAATACTGACGTCACAAGCATCAGAGATAGGTTCCTCTCCCATCTTCCTGCCTTGTTTTTCAGAATGACTCTTCATATAAACTACAGAACAACTCTCAAGGCCATTCATGTGGCCATCAGGACTGACAGCTGCTGTTTTTTTTTCCTCTTCCCAGCGCCACTTAGCCCCTGAAGTGTTTCTGGAAATCTTTGGAATGTCCATACAGGAGTTTGACAAGTTACCTCTTTGGAGACGCAACGACATGAAGAAAAAAGCAAAACTCTTCTAAGTTCCCACTCTGAATGGCAATTAGAGAAAGGACTAACTGCGGCGATACCCCAGAGGATGTCATATTGAGGCCCAAACTCAATTGGAGAATTTGCAAGCTATCATTGCTCAGCAATACCAGAAAGAGAAAATCTGGTTAAAACACCCATGAGTCCAACATCAGGCCAGCCAAGAGTAACACTTGCCAAGAAGCATGGGGTAGAAACTTCTGTGTTGCGAAACACAGCGTAGTGCCCACATGTGACCTTTTCACATTACCCTATGTATACAACAGGAGCTGCGTTGTTTTCTTCTTTTGTTTTCCTCTGCCTGTTTTCCAACAGTAGTGCTGACTGTACGGATAAGAGCCAGCAAGTGCCCTTAGGATGCCACATGGGAAAAATCGGTTGTCATAATTTCAAAGTATAAATATATTTATTGTGTAGCGCTGTGGCTAAGAAGGAGGAGTGAGGGGTCTGTCCATGTGGCGGCAGTGATTTCACAGCCACCTTTCTTGACTGGTGTCATGTTGCTTCACCTGCGCTCTGGCAGGTGAACAGAGCAGGTCAGGGAACAGGGCAGCTCTGTTTGAATGGGGTGAATAACAGCAAAATTAATTCTTAACAAGCTCCTTGTTCTCTACCATTTGCCGGGACCTGGTTGGCAAATGACTTAGCTATTAGTATTTTTTAAATCTGTTCAAAAGCAAAAGAGAAGGAACAGGAATGAAAGGGAACCTTCTCTTAAGTCTTTCTGCTTCCCATAGCAAGCCTGGTTCCTGGTTTCTGCCTAGGAAAGGAGCTGTCTCAAGCTCTGCCTTTGCAAGGAAAGGAAAAACACAAATTGCCTACAGATTGGCTCAGTGGCATGCCATTAGGTGATTTTGCCCAGGGGCCATGTCACTCTTGGCAAAAAAAAAAAAAAAAAAGTCCCATGTCCTACTGACTCCAGCCCTTCCATCATTGTCCTCTGCTGTCTCTGGGATCCTATGAATCAGATCAAGCCCATGCTGTTGGTTTTTAAGGTTTCTTTCAGTAATAGGCTAAGGAAAGACATGTTTTTCTCTTTTAAACCTCTGCAACTCCAAAGTAGACTCCCTTAAACAGATTTAATTTGGCCTTTTCAGCTTTCTTCCTCCCTAGCTCTCTTGACTTCATGGGTGTGTGTGCGCATGTTGGTTTCACTCAGAGTAATTTTGTGAGTGTGCATGTGCTTTTTAATTTCTACTTGAATGTTTGTCCCACGGTGTTGCAGCTTCTAAAGGCATTTCCACCAAGTGTGTGTGACTCAAGATCAAGAGTGAGGCTAAACTGCGCCCCCAACATCACTTCCTTCATGGAAAGGTGTTGGCGCTGATGTAGCTCATAGCAGGATCGAGGAAGGATGAGGCTGGATATGGAGGTCAGAGCATCTCATGAGAGCCCCTCAGACTCTGCAACACTAGATTCAAATCTGAGCCTAGGATTTCACCGACACGTGTGCATATAAAACCACATCAGGATTCCCTACATGAGTTAGTTGAGGGAGAGTTTGTGTAACTCCACACCCAGGAGGTTAAGTCATATTTATTATTGTGCTTTGGGGCTCTGCTTAAGAATTTAAGCTCTGTTTTAAAGCTAAAGAAGAGAGCATTTGAATTTACCTTCATATGCCACTGAGAACAAAAGCTCTGCAGTCCTTCTTGCTGGCACCAAGTATTAGGCTTACAAGCTATCTCTCTGACACCGCTGGTAAAGGAGCAAGTATGATAGTTTCTGAGTCTGTGTGCAGCCTCTGACATGTGGCTTACTGCTGTCATTTGGGGGCTGGAATGAACACTGTCACTATTTTATAGCATCCTCCTGCACTCTTACTGAAGGAATCTAAATTGTCCTAGCCTTTCAGTGCTATGCACTGAATATTTGAGGACAATTCTCGTGTGTTGTGTGTGTGTGTGTGTGTGTGTGTGTGTGTGTTGGACCTACTAACATATTTAGCAAATGGCTCTGACAGGGTGGGCATGAGCAGATGAGACCAGCTCTTGCTTGGTTGGAAGGCAGGCTGCAGTTTGCAGTTTGGCCTTTGGTGTCTCAGTGGCCTTTTGCTTATTCCATGCTTTTCTGTCCCATCTTTCTCATCCTCTTTTTCTGTGCCCTCCTGCACTGGCAGCCTTGGCACAGTGCCTGGGTGTCCTCGTCCCTGCTTTCCTCTGGAAAGTGTGGGGACAGAGAGGATGGTGCATTTCCAGTGTTTTCTTACCTGTCAGTAACAATGGTGGCCACGTGGGTCCCAGCACTTGGCTGGTGGAGAGATTTTTTTTCATTATGGAGCTAATAAAGGGCCCCCATGTTTTACATTGATTAATGAATTGTCACTCAGACACGTGCAGATCAAATGTCAGTATAAGAAAAATTAAAGTATTTGGGAAACATGGGCATAATCGGGTAGTTTTGCTAAAATTCCTCTTCCTTGGTCTTCATAAGGAAGATATGGGTCTGTCATAGAATGGGGACATTAGACTGAAAACTGGGACAACCCCCTTCCTTATTTTATAGAGACTAGGAGTTAAGGGGCCTGCCTAAGATTGCAATGATAAAGAACTGAACCCTCAGTCAGCTCCCACTAATGAAACCCTGCTTTCCTTGTATCTTTTAAACTCAGTTCTGCATCCAATTTGAGGAGAAAAGTTTCTTTCCATATCAAATACTATATGAGTTCATTTAAACTGCACCTTACAGAAATGCATTGCCAGAAAGCACCGGTAGCCTCCTGTGTGCAAGCAGAGTAGTGCTCTGCTCTGGGTAGGGGTCATTGGAAACCATAATGCAGAGTGGGACCCCTACTCCATTTCCCAGCAGAAGGCTCTAGCTGGAGGGATGGGTCATGGGGCAACCTGGTTCCTGCTAACTGCCAGAGCAAATATGTAGGCTATAATGCCTATCCCTTTGGTTAAACTGGGCTCAGCATGCTTGTCCTCAAAATGTCCTTCCAGATGGGTATTGTCTGCTTTCACCCCATCCTGTACTACACATGAAAATTCAGTTATTAACACACTCAAACTAATGGAGCTTGTTCACCCTAGGAGGGGAATTATATGTATGGCAGGCTTCCCTGGTGCATATGCAAAGGGCTACGTTTTGGCACATTTGACTTCCTTGGGACTCTTACGTGCATAGTGATGGCATGAAGTAAAAGAGGCCTCTACGATGATATGAAAATCAGTTCTTATAAAATTTCTTCAAGAAAATCCAGGCTATCATATAGTCTTTCTGTATGACTTACTAGGAGATAGGAAGAGCATTTGGAAACTTGCACAGCTAGCTATGCATCTACATTTTGGTTTGGGGTTAGTTATGAAATGTTCTTAATATGACTTCTTCAATAACTTCACATAAACTGCCTGTTCTTCAAAACCTCAAAGAGATCAACCAGAGTTAATGAGTTTTTTTTTTAATGGGGGTAGTTTTCTATCTGTCATAGGCTCTAGCATCTACTCGGCTACCCAATTCTGTCATCTCAAGCTGAGTTTCCTCTTCTGAGGTAGAGGCTGGAGCAGTTCGTTTTCAGTTCTCTCCCTCTCCATTCCCAATCTGGCCTATCAGTCAACTCTAACTCAGAGATGTCTAGCTGGTAATGTTTCTAAAACTTTCACTGGATTTATTTAGACATCGAAGCAAACATTTTTTTCTAGAATTGCTTCTCAGATGATTATATCAAATGTATATGCTTTTGCAAGTTTGAAAAATTCAAATTAACCCCTTTTGACTAGGTAAGTCTTTCTAAAAACCATTTAAAGCTAACTTGGTCTTGGCATCCTCCCATGTATCAAAGGGACAGGTGACCACGCCAGGTTGGGTGCTCACAGAACCCTTTTCCTGACTGTCATGGAAGATGGTGGAAGGAAAATGGACTGTCTTGTCAACCCTCCTGTATCCTCTGAAGCAATCTCAGTTATTAATCACCTCTTCTGTCTTTCTGGTAGCTATTTCATCTGTACTCCTTATGCCAGCCTCGATTTTATTTGACTTTTAAAATTACTTTCTTCTAACCAATGAAGTATTTGTCAGGATGCCCCAAAGCTTGCTCTTTTGTGCTCCCTTTTGAAGAACTTTCTATCCAGAAAAAGAGATTATTTGGGACTTGAGATTTGCAGTGATACCAGCTTATAGCAACAATGTACTTTAAGGGAACTATTCAACTATGTTGTGATAGGAGAAAGAGAAACCTTCACTTTGGCATTTTTAAAATATAAAAAAAAAAAAATATTTTTCTGTTTGCTGCCCAAGAAGCAGTGGGAGGTGGTGACAGATACGCTTTGCATATGGATTGTTATGTTTTTATTTGGGCAAGTTTAATCATGGAAAACTCAAAAAGGGGGAAATGGTCAGTTTAAGCCGAAAGAAACTTTCTAAGCAATGACTATGTACACAGCAAAATTAAATCCAACAATTTCTGAAGCTTAGTATAATTGAGTGGCAGTTGTTATTCAATAAAATCCTTCCCAAAAGGGTTTCTCCAAAGACTCCAGTTCCCATGAGTCACTTCCTGACCCCGGTGACCAAAGGTGGACGGAGACAATCATGTAGACCTTGACATTCAGAAAGATGTGAGCTGCTTACTGATCATATATGCATATGTTTCTTTACAGCAGAGGAAACCATTGTCCGCAAAACTGATGTTCTTTTGGGGTTTTATGTACAGACTTGTCCAATGATGTGTGTGGTTCCTGTGAGTTGCTGACAGCTCTGCATTGAAGCTCTCTGAGCTCTTTCATTTTTAAGTTGGGTTTATGGAATATTTTCAAATGTTGGAAGGCGTATAGTTCTTCCTGCCCTCCCTCCCCTTTTGGAAATATGAAAGCAAATATTTAGAAGAATTCCTTTTGAAAAGCTGTGTTGTGTTCCCCGTGAAACTGAGCAGGTGTGTGTTGGCGCGCTGAGTGCCACGTGCTTGTGTGCAGAGGAGAAGGTGGCCCTGCCAGCTCCACGCTGCTGTGCCTGTGACCCTGACCTGCTCCCCGCTCCTGTTGCAAGCAGCACTCACTGCACTTCTTTTTTCATATACTCTGCATCACTGTCATACTCACAACTTCGTGAATAAAGTTGTGTGCTTTATTCGTAGACGCCTCCATTCCTGTGTTTCATTTCGCGTTCTCTGGTTCCCTTTGAAGGTCGATCTCATTTTAGAAAGCACCAATGCAACTTCCAATAACCAAAACAAAATTAGAATGAACCCAAAGCTGTAGGAATGCATTTTTATTATGTAGGTGGGAAAATGCAACAAATAACAGCAGGATATTCCAGGACTGTGCATCCAGCAGCCCAGACCACATTGACCAAGCTGACTAAAGAAATGGTTAGTAGAGACTTTACACTGTGCTGTGCCATGGATGCTTGATTTGATTTGTGACACAGCAGGTGTAGTCCCATCATTTGGACAGAGCTGGGGATTTGAGGAGGTTTGAAGCTCTGAGCCACTGTGAGTGGGCCATTTTTTAGTAGGAAGCTAGAATGCAGTGGGAGAAAAGCATCCTTCCAATTTCGGGCATCCTCTGAATTATCAAAGTTTACATGAAGAAATTATGGATGCTAACTTCCTTGTTACCTTCACTGCCAAGATTTTAGGGTTGCCGGAAAATACAAGGATCTATGTCCAAGATGGCCCACTCCAATCACAGCCTGCCTTCTGCTCTGTGTCTGCTGAGCCTGTCCAGGACCCAGTCACACTGGTATTCACATGACCCTCCCCTGGAAGTGAGATACAGGTTATTTTCAAGACAGTAGGATGTTTAGTTCACCACCATGGAAAACAGGTCAGGAGACCTCAGCTCAAGGTCTGTTCTTCTCACCGTGGGAGAGCGTCCCTGCTGTGGTCCATAATTACCAGAGCTAGGGGTCATCTCCAGTCCTTATGAACTCTCTGTGGCATTTGGCTCTGGTGGCCACCTCTTCAATGGAAGTTGACCCCTGCCTCATTCAGTTGCTAGACTTTTGTCAGTGAATCCCACGCCGCCTTTGCTGGGAGTGAAAGGATCTTGCCCCACCCACTCACCTGCCTCTCTCCAGTGCTCTGCATTCAGATCTCGCCAAACCATTGCAGGCTTCCAGAACATACCATGCTTGCTCTCTCCCAGGCAGCTTTATCAAAGGCATTTCTTCTGTACGACGCTTCAAGGAGGTAGCGGAGCACAGAGGACTTGACCCTGGGGAAAGGAATTAATGGCCAACGTTGACTTTTTAAAAACAGTTACCCATCAGCTCTTTGGAGTTACCCATGTGAATTTCCCATGGGCTTCATTTGTTCAAAATTAAAGACAAGCCCAAGTTCCCACCCTTTCTAGGAGCCCGTCTTAATGGGCCCAGCCCAACCTGCATGTAATTCTTTGCATGCCTCTAGTGGAACCTCAAGGTCGGTACTTAACAAGCATTGCCTCGTACTGCTCGCTCCATAGGTTTCTGCTCTTCAGTTGAACTGTAGTGAGATCTCTGTGCTGAGTGCCAGGCACCCTAGCTTTGCATGACCATATTGCTCATGACAGCCTTTCAAAGTAGACAATTGTAGCTCCACTATACCGGTAGGAAATGAAAGCTCAGTCTAATCAAACATGCCCAATCACTCAGCCAGTGAGCAGCGGAGCTAGAACTGTCCAGGTCTGCCCTCTTCAGATCCCACACTGTTATCCTCCACATCCCACTCCCTGTGACTGTCTTAGCGCAGGGACTGTGTCCCACATTCTCAATCTCCCAGGGCGCACTGCGCTGAGTGGGTTCTTAGTTTGAGACTGGCCAGCGCCCTTCAGTCTGGCCATGAGCCCCAACACTACCACCAAGGCGCATTTATGAGCAGTTTGGGGGCTACTCACCAGCTGTGTGTCTTCGGGCCCATTAACCTCTCTTCAGCCTCAGTTTGTTCATCTGCAGAATGGACAAAATAATAATATCCATCAGAAGACTGTTGCCAAGTTATAGCACCTGAGCACTTAGGTGGTAGAATAAGGACTGGTATTATTTTAAATAATCATTTGAGAATGATTTAGTTTTCTTTCTGGGCTTTTTACCCCTCCCTCTAGTCATTTTGTTTGTTTTCACAGCGCCTTCCTCATGGATTCTTCTTCTAGTCTTTATATAAATACTTCAGGATTAAAATAAGCCCACAAGCTCTTTTATATACTTCAGTAACAGCACTCTCTCCACCCAAGCATAGTCTAAGATAGAGATCCCTGAAGATGTCCTAATTGGTAGTAATAATAACCAGAAGTATTACTCAGAGCCGAGTGCAGGGTATAGCATCAGGCTGCCTGGGTTTGAGTTCCAGCTCCACCAATAGCTATCTATAACTATTTGTTTAACTTCCTTAAGCCTCAACTCCCATGTCCAGAAAAGAGGAATAATAATGATACCTACCTCAAAAGGTTATGAGAAGTCCTGCAGAACAAGAGCCTGCATGATACAAAATGAGCATTTTAAATGGCTTTTATTAATGAAGTAGCTCTCATGTCATAAGTTCTGTTTGCCCAGCCCTGAACTAAGCATGTTCTGTGGTTTCTTTCATATATTCCTTAGGTTGCTTCCAAATAGACCCAGAGAGACTGTCTCTGAGTAGTGGGGCTGGGATTCAAACCCTCGTCTCTCCAGTCCTAAACTCTGCCTATGGGCAAGTATGATGCAGAGAGGGGCATGGGTGTCCTCACAGCACTGTGGCCATCCAGCATGGCAGACTTCTCAAACTGGAAGCATCCAAAGGTGCCAGGTTGGGGCTCAGCTGCTCTGAGGGTTTCCTGGGTGAGGAGGATTGTTGTAGCCTCCTCCAGGGATGCTTAGAAACACTCCCTGCGGAAGAGCTAAGACTTGTTCCCATGAAAGGTGGTGTTTGTTCCAGAAAGATCTTTTCAATGGTATGACTCACTTTAAAGCAACCAAAGGCTGTAAAAGCTGAGCTGCTGGTCCCGAGAGTATTGGGGGACATTTCCTCAGCGGGAGAAAGCCACCAGTCCTCCCCAGCCCCTCTTGCCCATTGCCGGAAGAAGGCTACTCTCCCCCCTGCTCACTGCTGGGGTGTTTCTGTCAGCCCCACCCTGCTGGAGGTGGCCCACTGTGGGCGGGAAAGCACTGGGAAGGGTGGGGACTTGAGGCTGGCAGCCTTAGAAAGCCAGGGTGGGTGGGAGAATAGCACCCAAAGCTTCAGGGAATCTCAGCCCTAAGAACCCACTTCTGCACCTTCTTCCCCACAGGAGACCAGGACTCTGAACACACACATCCTGTCTACTCTGGCAGAGCTCAGGGATAGGCTGTAGCGAGTCAGGTCTGCGGAAGGGTTGGTAATAGGACCCCATTTATTTTACTTTCCAATCTCCGCTGGATGATACTGCTCTCCAGGGCTTGCCATTGAGCTGAGCACAATCGCAGCTCTTGGAGAGATTTTTCTGTATTTATTTGTGCTGTCCCCTGCTGCTGGCTCTTAACTCTGCCCTTCCCATCAGATAAAAAGAAAAAAGTTGGCTTGGGAAGCCTCCCCTTCAGAGCAGAGGCTGTTCCTGCTTTGCCCCTAGCATATGTTAGCTGTGGGCCCTCCCAGAATATCCCGAAGGGGCTGGAGGCAGAGCAGAGCCTCAGCAGCTTCTAGTCCCAGAGCGGGCCAGATTCAGACGCCCAGGTATCTGAGTCCAGATGCCAAGAAGAGTATGGTCTGATGGCAGCAGCAGTGAACATTCTTTGCAGGCCTCCAAGTGCCAGGTGCTGGACTAAACACTCTAGGTAGATTATTTTGTTGAATCTGAGAAGGGCAAACCAAGACTGGGAGAGGCCCACTGACAGGTGGGTAGCCCCCCCCATCAAGTCCAAATGCCACCTTCCTCCTAAGGCAGTTACAGCTCTCTGGGGTCTCCACGAGGCTTTCTAAGGATGTCAAAAAGACTGTCTGCAAAGACAAATATTAGGCTTTCTCAGCAAGGTGGAGCCTGGCCATGAATAACATTTTGTTCTAAGCTGGACGGATGCTGGCACAGAAAGAATAGGTTCTTTCGTTCCTGCTATTGTCTTAAAACATAGCTTCTTAATGAAAAGCTAGAAAATGTTGATGCCAGTTACAATCCCATCAGATAAGAGCAAGGGTCAGCTGGCTTCTGTTGAAAAAAAAAAAAGTTATTATGCCTCTCCTTTACATAAAAACAAAGTGTTTCAGACAACACAGAGTAAATTGCTCAGATTTATTAACCATTTTTTCATTCAAATGGCTTCCACTTGCACATGCGTGACCTATGATCCTCACAAGCCACCGGGGTGGATATTGCTCTTCTCCATACACAGATGAGAGCCTGCCTGGCTTGTCCAAGCTCGAAGGGAGACGTGGAGGAGGAGCTAAGATCTGGACCCAAGTTTAACTCTAAAGCTCAGGCTTCAGTCCACAAAGAGGCTTTGATTTGGTAGATCTGGGTTAGGAGCTGGGAAGTTGAATCTTACAATGAAATATAAAAGCCTCCAGATAATTCTGATGGTCAGCCAAGTTTGGGAACTCTTCCCCACATTCTGGGGTCTCAGGTCAATGGCAGAGCTGGTCTGTGAATGAATCAGGCATCCACTGCCAAGATTTGTCAGTCACCGTCACCCTAATTCACAAGACCACAGTTAGACAAGGCCTGGGAAACCTGCCCTCGCTGAGACCTCCATGGGAAATCTCCCGCATCTTCCTTCAGCTTGGCAAGGCTCCAGCCCTCTGAATGACCCCGGGGAGATTCCACCGCAATCTGCTCAAGTGTCACCTTATATGCAAGGAGATTATCTCTTGTAAAATGCAAAAGTGTGAGATGAGAGAATCAGTTAGGTGCACCGTAGCTTAAAGGAAAAGCAATCCACCTGTATCATATTATCCCTTTCTCCCCTCACAACCTTGAGAAACCTGTGAATATTGAAAAAACGGCCTAGAAATCTTATTATTGTACCAACTTACTTCCTTTTCAATGTACTCTCATTCTCTTCATTCTATTGTTTGTCAGGAGGGTGAGTATAATAAATGCTAGCCTTAAGTTTCCTGTGGAGACAGTCACTCCAGGGAAACCTAGTAACTGTCCTCAGGGCATGGCTGGAGGGAGATTAAGAGCAAGCCAGCCAGGAGTTGTGATTTCAAACTCTTCTTTTACAGAAAGTCGCTGTTTTTAGTTTTGAGACTTTACATATCAGTGCATATGCAGTGGGTTGAAATAGTGTCTCCCAAAAGATGTCTACCTGGAACCTCAGAATGTGACTGTATTTGGAATAAGGATCTTTGGAATATTTGTTTGAAATAAGGGTCTTGGCAGATGTAATTCTACCAAAAGACACATGCATGAAATGTGCATTGCTGTGCTGTTCACAGTAGCAAGACAGGGAATCAACCCAGCAATGGTAGATTGGATCAAGAAACTGTGGTCCATATACACCATAGAATACTATGCAGCCATAAAAAGAATGACATCATATGGTTTGCAGCAACATGGATGGAGCTAGAGGCCAGCATCCTAAGCAAGTTAACACAGGAGCAGAAAACCAAATACTGCATGTTCTCACTTCTAAGTGGGAACTAAACTTTGAGCACACATGGACATAAGTATGTGGACTATAAGAAGGTTGGGGAGGTGGGTTATAAAACAACCTATTGGATACTATGCTTACCACCTGGGTAATGGGATCTACACTCTAAACCTTAGCATCACACAATATTCCCATATAACAAATCTGCATGTGCCCCTGTGTCTAAAATAAAAGAATCAAGATGAAATCTTAACTAGGAGGTTAGGTAGGAGGAATAAGTTCAAGAGATCTCTTGTACAACATGGGGACTACAGTTAATAACAATATATACTTGAAAATTACTACGAGAGTAGATTTTAAGTTCTTGTCCCACAAGAAGTGCTATGTGAGGTAATGCATATATCAATTAACTTGATTTAGCCATTTCACATGTACACATTTTAAAACATCATATTGTGTGTCATAAATATATGCAACTATTATTTGTCAATTAAAAAATTAATTTTTAAAACACTGCCCAAATTAGGCTGTTCCTTTGAAGTATGAAGTAAATTTGATTATTAATCACTAGATTTCCCTCTAGACACTGCTTTAAATGTGTTCCAGAGATCCTGGTACATTGTGTCTTCATTCTCATTGGTTTCGAAGAACATCTTTATTTCTACCTTCATTTCATTATTTGTCCAGTAGTCATTCAGGAGCAGGTTGTTCAGTTCCCATGTAGTTGTGTGGTGTTGAGTGAGTTTCTTAATCCTGAGTTCTAATTTGATTGCACTGTGGTCTGAGAGACTGTTAAGATTGCCGTTCTTTTGCATTTGCTGAGGAGTGTTTTACTTCCAATTATGTGGTCAATTTTAGAGTAAGTGTAATGTGGTGCCGAGAAGAATGTATATTCTGTGGATTTGGGGTGGAGAGTTCTGTAGATGTCTATTAGGTCTGCTTGGTCCAGATCTGAGTTCAAATTCTGGATATGCTTGTTAATTTTCTGTCTCATTGATCTAATATTGACAATGGGGTCTTAAAGTCTCCTACTATTATTGTGTGGGAGTCTAAGTCTCTTTGTAAGTCGTTGAGAACTTGCTTTATGTATCTGGGTGCTCCTGTATTGGGTGCATATATATTTAGGATAGTTAGCTCTTCTTGTTGCATTGATCCCTTTGCCATTATGTAATGCCCTTCTTTATCTCTTTTGATCTTTGTTGGTTTAAAGTCTGTTTTATTAGAGACTAGGATTGCAACCCCTGCTTTTTTTTTTTCTCTCCATTTGCTTGGTAAATCTTCATCCGTATATTTACTTCAAAATTAAAATTAAAATCCTGACATCTCATTTCTCTTTTCTGTAATTGGTTATTTTTGAACAATACAAAATGCCAAGTTCATAAAGTTTATTCTAATGAGTCTGTTCTGGCTCCCAGAAGATGCCTCAGTTCAAGTCAATAAGCTTTATGCTCACCATTTCTCAATTTTTGTAATTAAAACAACAACGCAGTATTTAAATGGATCCTTTTCATTCTGGGACAAAATGTTCTGTCAAAGACTGGGCATGATGGCTTACATCTGTAATACCAGCACTTTGGGAGGCTGAGGTGGGCCAATTGTTTGAGGTCAAGAGTTCGAGACCAGCCTGGCCAACATGGTGAAAGACTATCTCTACTAAAAATACAAAATTAGCTAGGTGTGGTGGTGCATACCTGTAATCCCAGCTACTCAGGAGGCTGAGGCAGGAGAATCGCTTGAACCCGGGAGGTGGAGGTTGCAGTGAGTCAAGATCATGCCATTGTGCTCCAGCCTGGGCAACAAGAGCAAAACTCCATCTCAAAAACATAAAAATAAGAAGCTTGAAGTCTGGAAGGCAACATAGGCAGGTAGCTAAAAGACTAGATTTGAGGCTTAAAGTAGATGAAAATGTTCACAAAATAAAAGCAAAATAAGATGGCCCAAAGATCCAACTGTAAAACCGCAAACTATAGAATTCCTTGAAGAAAATACAGGAGAAAAATTCCACAAATTGGTTTAGGCAAAGAGTTCTTAGAAATGATACCAAAAGCATGATCCAGAGAAGGAAAGAAATTGATAAATTAGTCTTCATCAAAATTAAGAACTTTTACTCTTTGAAAGATATTATAAAGAGAATGAAACAAGTCTGAGATTGGAAAAAGCAATTTGCAAATCACATATCTGATCAAGGACTTGAATCCAGAGAAAATAGATAAAGAACTCTCAGTACAAAGTGTTGCAAGGATGTGGAGCAAGTGGGACTCACACACTGATGGTGGGAGTTCAAAATGATACAATATTTTGGAAAACAGTTAGATCGTTTCTTATATAGACCCCTAACATAAGAAACAATTCCACTCCTAGGCATTTATCCAAGTAAAATCAAATAATTAGTTCACACAAAAACCTGTACATGAATATTTATACTGACTTTATTCGTAATCACCAAAAACTAAAACCGCAAATATTCTTCAACTGGGGAATAAATAAACAAACTATAGTTCATCTATACAATGGAATGTTACTCAACAACAAGAAAGGATAAACTTTTGCAAGAACATGGGTGAATCACAAATGCATTATGCTAAGCGAAAGAAAAGTCAGAGGTTTCAGGGGTTAGGATTGGGGGAAGGGATTGACTACAAAGGGTCACAGGGAAATTTTGAGGGTGATGAACTGCTCTGTAGCTTAATTGTGGTCGTGATTACATGACTGTATGCATTTGTCAAAAGACACAGAATGATACTCTAAAAAGGGTGCATTTTACTGCACATAAATAACAATTTAAAAATTGTGAAATAAAAGCAGTTCAAAAAACAAACTTTTATTGACAATGCTAGTGTATTGGGAGCTGTGAGATGTAAAGGGAGTGGGATACATATTCAATCTTGAAAAGTTTACACGCCTTGCAACAAACCAGGCACTATGTTAAGCACTTGAGCTAAATCTGTGAGCAAACAGATATTAATCAAATAATCCCACAAACATAAACAGAGGGGTAAAGCATGTAAAGAATGAATGACCTGATGGATTCTATCAGCAAAGCTTCTCTGGGAAATACTTCTATTTGAGTTGCAACTGGACTAGACAGGGGCTGCAGCAGGGTGGAGGATGAGGAGCTGAGGAAGGTGCAAAGGATGACATGTAAGTTTCTGGCTTGTGCAACAGGCTAGGTGGTAGACGCTGCAGTGTGTACTAAAGGAGCAACAGATTTGTGGTGGAGTGGGAGATCGTGAGTCCAGCAAAAAAAGAACAAGTGTGAAACCACAGAGAGCTATGCCTGATTAAGACTATGCAGTGGACCCGACAGAAATGAAAACATGTACCCACACAAAAACTTGTACACGAATGCTCATAGCAGCATTATTCATAACAGTCATAAAGTGGAAACAACCCGAATGGCCACCAGCTGACAAAAAGATAAATGAAATGTGGTATATCCATGCAATGGAATATTATTTGGTGATATATAAAAAAATGGAGTACTGATGCCACAATGTGGATAAACCTTGAAAATATTCTAAGTGAAAGAAGGCACTCAAAAAAGACCATGAAATGAAATGGCCTTTTGGAATATTGTGTGATTCCACTTATTATGACATTTCAAAAACAGGGATATCTATAGAGTCAGAAAATAAAATAGTGGTTGCTTAAGAGTGAGGGGGATGGGGAAAATAAAGTGGATATTGATGGGCACGAGGTTTCTTTTTAGGGTAAATGAAGCTGTACCAAAATTTGTTGTGGTGATAATTGCAAAGCTTTGTTCTATTAAACACCATTACATTGTACATTTTAAATGGATGAACTGTGTGGTATATCAGTTATATCTCAGGAATGCTGCTTTAAAAAAGAAAAGGATAATCTGCATCGAGATGTTCTTATATGTTCTATTTAGAATATTGCAACCCCTCGGTGAGAGAATGGTTATAAAAATCATGATCCATCGGTAAGATGAAATTCAACACAAGTAGAAACACATCCAATTAAAAGAAGAGTAATTAATTTGGAAAGATGTAAAGTTTTGTTTTTATTATAAAAAATAAAAATAAACAGTAAGGAAAGATATAGTCACTTTGGAGAAGACGGAGATCCTGTGAGTCTGGCACAGGTGAAACTCAAATGCAAGGGCCATGCATTTCCAGAGCTCTTGCAGAAAAGCCTTGGAAGTGGCTGTGTTAGCTTCTCCCCTGGTGGGAAGTGGGGAAGAAGCCTGTGCGGTGATTCATGCCTGTATTTACGGCCGAGTCAGGGCTTGAATTTGGTTCTATGCACAGGAAAGAAGGCATTGCTAGAAAAACCACTTGCAGACAGGCACGATGGCTCATTCCTATAATCCTAGCACTTTGGGAGGCTGAAGCAGGTAGATCTCTTGAGCCCAGAAGTTTAAGACCAGCCTGGGCAACATGGTGAAACCCTGACTCTACAAGAAAACACTAAAATTACCCAGGCCTGGTGTCATGTGCCTGTGGTCCCAGCTACTTGGGAGGCTGAGTGGGAGGATCACCTGATCCTAGGAAGTCGAGACTGCAGTGAGCCATGATTGCACCACTGCACTCTAGCCGGGGTGACAGAGCGAGATGCCATCTGAAAATAAATAATTTCAAAAAAAATTTTTAAAGGAAAACAACTTTTAAGCTCTTAGCTCTTTCCTTCAGTTTAGTTCTCCTCTTCCCCACCTACCCACAACTTGGGCACTTCCTAAATGTCCTCACTACCATTTGAAGCACTCACTCTGTCCCAAACAGGATGCTAACTTCTTTGCTTGCTTCATCCTACAGCATACTTACTTGTTTATTAAATGAGTATTATTTTAGTCCCATATGTTTGTTTCATTTGATGAAGAAACCTGGCCAGTGTCACAGGGATCATAAATGAGGCACCTGTGCTTCTAACCCAGACACTCTGACTCTACAACCTGAAGGATACATTTAAGTCAATTCACAATCCCCATTCAAGAAAATCTTCCTCGCAGATCCCCACAACTGTCCCACTTTTATACCCCATCCCAAGGAGGCTCACCTATCGGCTAGACCGTAGGTTCTAATGCACTCAGCACTTGGGTACTTCTAGTTGTCATTTGAATTAAGCAATAATAGTTGTGTGAGATAGGATAGGAATCTTCTAAGAGCCCTATCTTTGTCTTGTGCTTCTATAACAGAATCACAGGGACTGGGTAATTTATAATGAACATATATTTCACTGGCTCACAGATCTGGTGGCTGGGAAGTCAAGGAGCCTGGCCCTGGTATCTTGTGAGGGCCTTCATGCTGTTCATCCCATGGCAGGAGGTGAAAGGGTGCGAGAGAGTAAGATAGAAAGGGGGATGAACTCTTGCTCTGTATCAGGAAACTACTCCCTCAATAATATGATTAGTCCATGCATGAGGACAGAATCCTCATGACCTTATCAGTTCTTAATGGTGCCATCTTAATTCTCTGTTTCATGGATGATTAAGTTTTCACCACGTGGACTTTGAAGGACACATTCAAACCATAGCACGCTCTCAGGTCAGTCGGGGCAGATCAAAGAACAAATCCATAAGCCAAGCACCCTTGCAACTTCATTCTCTGAACAATCCAAGTTGCCACATCTTTATGTACTAACAGGTTAGGCTTCTGAGGACACTGCTCCTTAAATGCATAAATTTTTTTTTAATTCTGCTTCTTGACATCTAGGGGCTGCTGGTTCTTGTTGCCGAATCTTATACTCTGAATGATTCTAAGATAGTCCATAAACGTTACTTGAATTCTACTAAAAAGTTGAATCTAGTGATAGAATGAGATCCCTAGACACTGTGCGATTATGCTGGCCTGGTTTCAAATATTCTGTCCTGCTAGGGCTTCCTCTATAAAAGATTCCCATTTATATTCTCTCAGTCATTTCTGCCAGAAGAAATTATGGCTACCTTAGGCTGTTTCCAAAAGGAAGTTAGGAAGTTGTGTTACAATGATCCTCCTCTTTCCCTCTCCTCCCCTTCTTTTTCTTCCTCTTTGTCTCTTTCCCCCTCTCTCCTCCTATGTATTTTGATCATAAAAGGCAAGTATAGCCGTGTGATCCGGCTGGAGCACTGAAGTGATCTCACAGTAACAGAGTGTTCAAAATATTCAGAGGCCCACTTTGAGTCCTGTTTGCAGGATGAACGCTCCTTGAAGATTTTCTTCCATAATTTACCCAGCGTGACATTTTTTAGACACTTTATCGTAGACTCCATCAGGTGTCAAGATAATATGCAGCCATCAGCAGAGAAAGGAAAACACCATTTCCCCAGTTTGCAAACTGTGGAAAAGAGCAGCTCCTTCCACACTTCGCTCCTTGGCTTAAACCAGTGGCATTGGTATCACCTGGAGCTTGTCAGAAGTGTCGAATCTCTGTTCCAACACTAGATGGACTGAATCGGGTCTAAAGTTTAAAAGGATCCCCAGGTGATTGCCATACAAGTTAAAGTTTGAGAATAACTGGCTTAGATTAGGCTGCTTTTCCAGTGAGGATAGACTTTCTGACCAAGTGCAGTGGCTCACCTGTAATCTCAGGCACTTTGGGAGGCTGAGGTGGGGTGATACCTTGAGCCCAGGAGTTCAAGACCAGTGTGGGCACATAGTGAGATCTAATATTTACAAGAAATGAATAAAATTACAGAGCATGGTGGCATGTACCTGTAGTCCCAGCTACTCAAGAGGCTGAGAGGCGAGAGGATCGCTTGAGTTCGGGAAGTTGAGGCCGCAATGAGCTGTGATTGCACCACTGCACTCTAGCCTGGTAGCAAAGCAAGACCCGCTTCAAAAAAAAAAGGGAAAAAGATAGAGTTTCCTGTCTCCCTTTGGGTCTATAAGTCCCTTAAGAGATTTGTGCAACTTATTATCCAACAAAGTGCCTGGCACCTTGCTCAGCTAGGTGGAAGGTGGTAGCTGAGTGGGTGGTAGATGGGAGCTGGGTGGTTGAAATGAGAGATCCAGTTCCAATACTTAGCACTGAGCAGGTCTCTTTTGCCTGTAGGGTGATGGCCATTGGAACAACTGGTAGTTCTGTTTTCTCTGCCACAGGAGTCCTGATTCCCACGGCGTTATCACATTAGTGGGAAGACTCCCTCATTGTCAGCCATCTTAATAATTATGGCATCTAATATCGGTGTGAACTTATGTAGAGACACTGAGCCAAACTCTTTGCACGGATTATCTCATGGAATCCTCACAATAGCCTCTGAGGTGAGTAGAATTTTAATTCTCATTTGACCGAGGGAGAAACTGAGGTAAAGAAAGTTCATATAACTTGTCCAAGGTCACCCGGCTAGAAAGAGTTGGAGGAGAGATTCTAACCTGGACTCAAGAGCCTGTATTCCTGTGTTTCTTAACCTCTCTTTCATTATTTCATTATGGACTCCCCCCAGGAGTCTTCTTAGATATTTTGTGCTAATCGCTCCCCTATGAAATTTTAATGCCGCAGATAAACTCTGTATCCATTTACATTCTTTCTTTCTCTGTGTGTGTGTGTACATTTATATACCGTAGATGAGATTTTTTTTCACACTTGCCCAAGATCTAATTTTCATCCCCATGAGGGCACAATCACTACTGCTGAGAATGCCTTGCTCCTTCATTCCCTCATTCCATGAATCACTTGTGGGCATTTACTGTGTACTAAACTGTACGAGTGCGGAGCTTGGCTTGGTGTCTGGGGCTCGAGAAAGGCTGCCTTTGAGCAGGAGAACAGGACCAGGGCCCTTGGCCAGGTGCAGCAACATTTCCCATCATGGAGGCCACAGTGACCCTGGGTTCACAATCAGCACAGCAGCTGGGAATCAGGAGCCTGGAGTCCTGTCCTAGCCCCACCAGGACCTGCTCATGTGGCTCTCATAAGCCATGCCATCTCTCAGCACCCCTGTTTCCAACCTTGAAGATGAGGGGTATAAACTCAATTGACACTTTTAAAGGAAACACAAGCTGCATGTCTAAGTGTAGGCAGATTGGTGAGTTGCAGGCAGCACACAGGACCTATTAGAGAGGTATCTGGTGGCAGGAACACCAAGATGCGTGCCCGTGCCCTCCGGACTGCCTTCTATTCCACTTCCATCTCCCAAGGGGTTGCTTGGCCAGAGCCCCATCACTACTCACCTCTTTTCCTTGGATACTAATAATATCTTGTTTCTGCAAGATTGGGCCAATCTCTAATGTAGTTTCTTCCCCTGTTCCCACCAATCATCCACATCCATGAATTTAGAAAACAAAGATAAGTTAAAATGTTATTTTATCTATCCACTCAGCCATGGGAAAAGGGGTCCATAAAGAGTTGACCCAGGACCTGAGGAGCTGGAAGATGTCGAAGCCAGGCATGGAACCGGGAGAGAGTGGTGTTCTGAAGCCTGGAGTAAGAGGGGTGGAAGAAGGCCAGCCATGCTAAATGAAGAAGGAGGAAGAAGGTGAGTTTTTCCGGCCTGATATGGTGCCCAGGCAGCTTCAAGAGGCCTTGAGGAGCTCAGCTTGCTGGCAGCGAGGTGCTGGAGGACGCACCCACTGCAGAGAAGTGGATGACTCAGTGTGAGTGGCTGTTGGTGTGTAGCAGGTCCTTGAACCAACAAATCTATAAACCCAACCACCTGAGGTTTGCCAGCCCTGACTGGCTACCAAGGGGCCTCTGTTGGGTTCCTGTTCACGTTTGTAGTCTATTTGAAGAGAGAAAACCTAGTAAAAGGGTCTTTATTTTCTGTTATCAAGCAAGAAATGAATCTTGACTAAAAGTTATCATAGGATAGCAAGAATCCTTTCAACTTTTCAATCTGTTCAAGAAGTTCTGGGGCGCCTTGATGGAAGAGGAAGTTTGCTTGGCTGGGTCTGGGAGAGCATTCCAGAAGGGAAAGGCATTGCTCTGCTGATAAGGAAGTGCTTCTAGGCGTGAAGCAATGATTCCTCTCTGAGCTCCCCTGGCCTGGGGACTCTGAGGAACCTGTGGAGCTGCCAGTTCTGGTCCAGCTGAATTTTTGCTTGAGCCTCATCTGAGAAATGATGATCTTAGCAATCACAGGAAGAGTCGCAAAAAAAGAAGAAAAGAAAAATCATACAGGAAGTGAATCCAAGATCAAGACCTTGGCAATTGTCCAGGAACCGGAACAACTCAGGCAAATTTCAGCGAAGCTATGAATCTTACTCATGATGACGTGGGGTTAGGACTGCCCGGTGAGAAAGGTCAGCGGAGCCCTGAAGAGAAGCAGATGGACAAGGAGCCTTTGCTGGGATACTATGTCTGGGCTCTGGGGCTGATGCTCCTGCTCACCAGCATTAGCTGGCATCTTCTTGAATTCCTGCATCCTTAATATCAGGTCATAGGGTTGGGTTCAGTATTGATTCTAAGTTTCCAAACAGCTCTGAAATAGTCTATACACATGGGTTAAAAAATCATAGGAGGAAATGGGAGGCAAAGGGCCTGCAGGTGAGCCAGGGAGTGTGGGATAAAGACAAAAGGGAAATAGTAGGAGCCAAAGACCGATTGAGGATTCGTCTGTTCACTGAGTGGTGGAACCTCTGATTTTGATGGGAAGGTAACTACAGAATTGGTCATTTTGCTTCCTCCAGTCCCAATAACTGGAGAAGAAACCCTTTTGAGAGTTTGAGAATCCAGCCTGTTAGCTAAGAGCAGGTTAGCTGAGTTGCCTGCGTGATTTCAGGAGGAAAGTAAGAAAGGTGATCTCTTCTGGAGAGTGGGGGATGACGTATCAGAATCTGAGGGTGGGAGGGTAGTTTGCAAAAGCATCCAGTGTGCTTTCTGGAGCGGGAAAGGAAAGGGCAAGGCTGAGCTGGCACCCACAGAGCCTCCAGAGGAGGGGCCAACCTCTGCACGTGGAGTAGAAACCCATCGGGTCTGCTCATCAACCATCCCAGGGATCAAAAAGGGCCCAGGACACTCAGGCCGCAGAAAGGAGGTGCAGGCTCTGGACCCTGAGCCCCTGAACTGCAGCGTGACATGGGCAAGCACACCGGTTGTCAGAATCAGCAACCTCTGTATGAAAGCAGGGTCGGAATGAAAGTGCCCCACAGCTGCCACTTCCAAAACTGACTTTCTTGGGCTCTTTGATCTTCAGTTACGTGGGTCTTTAGAAAGTTATTTTTTGTTTACTCTGTCACAGGAATATAATAAGGACATTTATAAAACCCCATGAATTTGAATCGAAATGTGAATGATCCCTGTCTGGATGTTGCAAAGCCACAAGGGGTTAAATTGTACCCAGGTTTCGGAGACGAGGAAACAGTGCTGAGCTTCCAGAGGCCCAAGATTCCTGTTGATGGTTTTAAGTGTTGGTTTTGTTTTTTTCTTTTTCAGTTTTGTTCTTGGAAAAGGCGGTGAATTCCCGTTTTGAATTCACTCTGCATACATTTCTGATTGATTTTTGTTTGTCTAGAGACTCCAGGATTTGCCAAGTCTCCATCAATAAACTACAGAGGATTTAGGGAAGCGGTAATTAAAGAGGCTGGAGCCAGTGAGGAAAGGGGCAGACGGGGCAGGCAAATGGAGATACTGAGCTGTCCCCAGCCTGGAGGGAGGGGGCTGCGGTTACAGGAAGTGCTCAGGGAGGCGGCCGCCAAAGGGTTTGCTGGGGTAAAGCTCTGTCCAGCTGGAGCCTGGGAAAGCCTGAACTAAGGGCTATGTTCAAGCACAGGAAATTGGGAATCGGAAACTTCATTTCTGAGTCCTAATTTTGAAAGAGAGATTACTTAATTTTAGACTTTGGATGAGTCCCTTAACTTCTTTGCTTCCTCATTTGTGAAACAGAGATAGCTCAATTTACTCCTAGCGACCCGGTGGGACAGTCAGCTAAAGCAGAACGGCTGCTGAGTGGGACCTTGTCACCTGGCCTCGTTGGCTTCGGATGACAGCCAGGACTGGGACCAGAGACTTGAGGCCTGCTTCAAAAGGAAGAGCTGCACCTTCAGATTCACCCTGAGAATGCGAAAGGCAACCAGGACCCATTGCTAATAGTCTCTCGACACTAGTAGAATGGAGGGTGGAGGCCAGGCAGGGCCATTTGCAAGATGAAGAAAGAAAGGGAAGCAGAGAGAACACAAAAAGACAAGATGCCCTCCGTCCTGGCCCACTCTCCAGTTCCAGCTTGCACAGAGCCCACGGGACGTTCTCCCTCTCTTCTTTTCCGTGAGACATCAGCATTCTTGCCACAGCCTCTGACTTTTCTATTTCTTGAACCCTTCTGAGCTAGGCCCACATCGACAAGCGGCTGATGTCAGGGGCTGAGCTCCAAGCTACAGACCCAGAGCTCTAACTCCCCTGGGGGCACCATGGGCCTTTCACCTTCTTCAACTCCCCAACCTGCAGCCACCTCTGAGTCTCTGGCTCAATGATGCTCATCTTTTCCTGCTCGTTGTCCCCATCCCCACCCCCAAAGCAGCCCAGGAGAGCAGGACTTGTTTGCCCTCCTCATGCTCTGCAGTTCCTGGCAACACCTGGCACACAGCAGGCCTCACATATGAGGGCTGGGTGATGCTGTTCACTTAACCACTGAAACCGCTGGACACTGCAGAGTCAGCCTCAGCTCTTCCTCCTCCCTCACACTCTGCTCAGGCACAACTTTCAGATGTTTCTGCCATCAGTCCTCTCTTCCCCATCTGCTTTTCCATGGCCCCATAACTTCTCACCTGGTGGGTACAACAGCCTCCTGTGACCCCTCGCTCTCAGGCCCTGGGTGATCCCTGGGGCACCCACACTCTTCAGTGCTGCTAATCTCCTTGACCTCAGCTCAGCACTCTGCGCCCTGGAGCAGTGCTGCGCCCACCTCTTCAGCCTCACTTGTTTCACTCCTGGCTTCTCCCTTTCTGCTGCAGCAACAGAACTGTTTGATGCTGAAAGGACTCATCTCCCCGCCTCTGTCCCCACTGTCCCTTCTGCCTAGAAGGCTGCACTCACTGCACCTCTCCTGTCACCTCACTAACTTGAACTCATCACACTCAGCCGACTCATCGCACTCATCTAACTCATGGAACTCAGCACAGCCATTGCCTCTTCTTAGGGGAACTGGGCTTCTCCAGGCTGGTTCAGAGTCCTCTTGTGGGTTCCCAGAATCCCTCGTGTTTCTGTCTTATGAGAGCATCTGCCTCTTGATCCTGTGTTGTTCACTTGGCTGTGTGCCCCTCGAGATGGTAACAAATAGCTTGGCACTTCCTATGAGTGCCAAGAAGTTTTGTGACTATTTGGGGTTGGCACGGTGGCTCACACATATAATCCAGCGCTTTGGGAGGCCGAGGTGGAAAGATCACTTGAGCCTAAGAGTTGGAGACCCCGTCTCTATAAATAATAAAATTTTTAAAAACCCAAAAAACTAGGCAAGTGTCATGCTGTGTGCCTGTAGTCCTAGCTACTTGGGAGGCTGAGGCAGGAGGATTACTGAAGCCCACGAGGATTTTTGGTTGTTGTTTGTTTTTAAACATTTTATTTCATTTAAATTTTTAGATGTTTGTTGATTTTTGAGACTCTCTCACTCTGTTGCCTAGAATGGAGTGTAGTGGCATGATCTCAGGTCACTGCAACCTCTCCCTCTTGGATTGAAGTGATTCTCATCCCTCAGCCTCCCGAGTAGCTGGGATTACAGGTGTGCACCACCACGCACAGCTAATTTTTGTATTTTTAGTAGAGACAGGATTTCACCATGTTGGCCAGGCTGGTCTTGAATTCCTGACCTCAAGTGATCTGCCCACCTTGGCCTCCCAAAGTGCTGGGATTACAGGCATGAGCCACTGCACCTGGCCTAAACATTTTATTTCATTTAACACAACACATCCAAGTTTCACTTTAAATATATTTTTAAAAATATTTAATTTTCTGATTATTCTTCTTTTTCTTTTACAGCTTTTCGTTTAGATTCAGGGACAAATGTGCAAATTTGTTATGTAGGTAAATTGTGTGTTACAGGGGTTTGGTGCATAGATTATCTCATCACACAGGTAATAAGCATACTGTCCAATAGGTAATTTTTCAATCCTCTCTCCTCCCACCCTCAAGTAGGCCCTGGTGTCTGTTGATTCCTTTTTTGTGTCCACGTGTACTCAGTGTTTAGATCCCACTTAAAAGTGAGAACATGTGGTATTTGGTTATCTGTTCCTGCATTAGTTTGCTTATGAAAATGACCCCCAGCTCCGTCCATCCTTGCTGTAAAGGACATGGTCTTGTTCCAGCTCCTTCACATCCTTGCTGTGAAGGACACGGTCTTGTTCTTTTTCAGGGCTGTGTAGTGGTCCATGGTGTCTATGTACCACATTTTATTTATCCAGTCTACTGTTGATGACCATTTAGATTGATTACATATCCATGCTATTGTGAGTAGTGCTGCAGTGAACATACATGTGCATATGTCTTTATGGTAGGACCATTTATATTCCTTTGGGTATATAACCAATAATGGGATTGCTGGGTTGAATGGTAGCTCTGTTTTAAGTTCTTTGAGAAATCACCAAACTACTTTCCACAATGGCTGAACTAATTTGCGTTCCTACCGGCAATGTATAAGCAGTCCCTCTATAACCTCGCCAGCGTCTGTTATTTTTTGACTTTTTAATAATAGCCATTCTGAGAGTATGGTATCTGATCGTGGTTATGATTTGTATTTCTCTAATGATCAATGTGAAGCCCAGGAGTTTGAGGCTGCAGTGATCCAAGATGGTGCCACTGCACTCCAGCCTGGGCAACAAACCAAGACCTTGTCTCTAAAAAAATAAAAATAAAAATACACATTTGGAAGCAGATAGCTCTGGGTTTAACGCCTGCTCTGCTCTTTTCTAGCTGTGTGACTTTGAGCAAATTGCTTAACCTCTTTAAGCCATAACTTCTTCACCGCTATGATAGATATCACAGTCATACCCACGTCGCAGGGTTATGGGGGAAACTAAAGGCAGTGATGATGTATGGTCCTTAGCACCATGCCTTGCCTGTGGGGAGGGCTCCATCCACATTAGGTACTAGCACAACTAAGAAAAATATGTCCACATGCTGCTGGGAGGGGGTGAGGGAGGTCTCCGAACATCAAAACCACATCTGCTATTCCAAGGAAGAATTAAGAAGTCTTTTAGAAAACAGCCACTGCCAAATCCTCCTTAAGTGTTCCTTCAAGGAAGTTGGGGAACTTGTTAAGAAACCAGGCACCCAGCACAAACCGTGACTGAGACTGTAAAGTGAAAACTGAAAAGTTTAAATGAACACATAGATCTCCGGGGGTGGGGGAAGATGGGGAAGACTTGCTCACGTTAAGGGCCTGGAGGGGCCGGTGGCAACAGGTAAAGGATGCAGTGTGGCACCTGCTGGATGGAGGCAGTGCAGGGTGGAGAGCCAGCGTCACCGCAGAGCTTGCTTCTGGAACCGGCGCCACCCCTCCAAGGCGGTCAGGTTTCCTGGGCACCCCGGAAACGGCTCTCCCCAACTTGTGGCGTTGGCCCTGGAAATACAGGTAAAAGGCAGCAAGTGGATGTTTTCACACACCCTAAAGTGTGCGCGATCGGCAGCGGCTGCCCAGAGAGGTTCCCAGAGGATGGGAGCAATCCCCAAGGAACACGGAGCAGGCTTGGTTGCCCCCACCCCTACCTTAGTCGCCCCTCCAGGAAGGCTTAGGGCCAACGCGCTCCGGCTCGGGAGTCAAGCGGGAGGCGCTCTAAGCCAGTCGGGACCTCCTAGCTGGGACCTGAGTCTCCCCCTCCAGGCATTGGGTTTGCAGCGGGGTGGAGGGGTGGGGTTGGGGGGGCGGACAGTCTTGGAGTCCCACCCAAGCCCGGCCCCCGGAGCCTCCCCCAGAGTTTGGGAACGTCCCAGTCTCACTCCCGCCGCCCCCGGAGCCGGAACGTGAAGGGAGTGCCAGGCGGCCGGGGGCGGCGAGCGGGGCGCGGGTGCGCACCGACTCCAGCGCCGACGGTCAGCCCCGGCGGGCCGGAGTTCTGGGCGCGCCCTGGCGGGGGCCTGGTCTCAAAACCCCCGGCGCGGCGGCCCCGCCAGGAGGTCCGGCCGCGAGCGTGACCTCACGGGGAGGGGCCAGCGCGGCGCCTGGGCGCGGAGCCGAGAGCCGGGAGAGCGGCGCCGGAGCCGAGCGGCGAGGAGCGCACTCCGTGGCTCCGATGGAGCGGTACAAAGGTGAGGGCACCGGGTCCCCGCGCGACGCGCACCCGCTCCCTTCCGCCCAGCACTGCGGGGGGCACGGCTAGGGCTGATCTCGCCCGGACTCGGGATGAGCAGAGCCCGCAGCCCCCGCCCACCCGGACCTGGGCGGAGGAGGGGGCGACAGTGGTGCCGCGGAACGGGCGGGTGGGCTTCTAGGTGGTGGCCGCGGCCCGAGCCCTTTGATCCTCCCGGGCGCTGAAGGAGGGGGTCGTCAGTGGGGGGCGTGGCGGGGCTTCTCACCTGTTGCAGGAGAGAGGGTGCGCCTGGCGCCCCACTCCACCCTCAGTCCCGCCGCGCGGGAGAGATGCCGGGGGCCGAGGAACCCCCGAAGAACGTGGGAACCGTGCCGAGCTGCTGGGGCAAAGGGGCGGGCTGCTGGGTCATTTCGCCCGGGCGCCCGCCGGGCTGGGGTCTTCCTGCTCGGGGCAAAGCGCTTGGACAGCAGAGTGGGCGCGCAGACCCGCTCCGGGCTAGGTCCAGCCGTTCGGGTCGCCGTTTCTCTCCAACCCCTTCTCTGCTCCCCCACCCCAAGAAAGGAGGGATGCGAGGGTTGGGGGCCCAATGGAGTGCCCGGCAGGTGGAGCTCCTGGAGGCGTCCGGGCCGCTGGGCGAGCTTTGGGTTGTATCTCCTCCAAACCCTGGTGGGCGGGCCGTCCCGGGTGCGCCCGGTGCTCAGCTTAGCACCCGCACTCGGAGCCTCGGAGCTGGTCAACAAGTCTCCATTGCGGTTCTTTGGAAAAGGGAGTACAGGGAGTGCGGGCGCTCCCCCTCGCCCACGCCCCGCAGACCCCTTCCCTTTGGAAAAGCCTCTTGCCTTCTCTCTGGTGCTGGAGCGGTCTCCGCCAAACCTGCGAGAGGAAATGCTGCTTCTATATTTGTTTTCCCCTGGGAGAGAGTAATTAAAAGAGATCGCTCAGATTCCCAAGGAATCTCGCTCCTGGCGCGCTCTGATCCCTGCAACTGACATAAAGGGACCTGTTGGGACCGGCCTCATTCCTGACAGTAGTCCCGTCTTTCACTTTCCCATTGCTTTTCCGCATCTGGGTCGCCCCATTGCTGGTGAAGACGAAAGATCCAGGTCCCAGGCAGAGCTTCGCAGATTCAGGAAGGGGCTTTGCCGACAGCAGCGGGCCGGCGGGGGTGGGGGACGGGACAGGCCCAGAGGAGCTGGCCACCTTTGATGGCTTTCTGCGAACCCTTCCTGAAGCCTCTCTCGCATTTCTAACCCAGTGGTTTTCTTCGTCCCCAATTCTGCTGGGATCACGTCAGTTTTGTGCTTGAATGACTGAATGCGCACTTAGGCTGTCTCGGACACTTGAGGAAGCCACAGTCCAGCTCCTGGTAACAGAGCAGTTTGCACTCCCTCCCCCACCGGGGCCCTCGGCCCTTTGGGAGGGACCCTCTCTGGGAATTCAGGCCTTGAGTTGAGTCTGACAGGAAGTGTTGGCCTCTGGGGTGCCTTCCAGCTCCCTGACTTGCAAAGCTGGGGTGTGTGTGTGAGTAGGGGTAGTGTTAGCTGTAGGTTGCAAGCTACTTTCTCAAATCAGCATATTAATCTCTCTAAATCAGGGCAGATCACATTTGGGGTCTTCTTCCCAAATGTCCAGTTGTTCTCAGAAGGCTTTTGTATTGACAGCTTTTGACTCGGCCCTTGACCTGATGAAAGTCTTCTTAGCTATCTTTCTCTCAGGAGCTTGAAATCCTCCCATCCTGGAGGAGGATCAGTTAGGGACTTTTTGCCAACTGAAGGAAACTTAGTTTCCAGTTCAGGGTGTTTATGTTTTTGGTAACACGTGTATCTGCCTCAGCATTTTGCAGTAAATCAGACACAGAGTGGTAAGTGGGTAAACCTGAGAATTACCTATGTTTCAGCGGCGAATTCAACTCAAATTCCGGTGTTTGACTCGTGAGAAAAATCTTTATTTTGTCTCACTCGTGTCATGCTGCTAATATGTTTACTACACCTTTCACTGAGGAATTTGGGGATTCCTCCAGCCCCAGGATATAGAATTCCCCATTTTCCTGAGGGGCAGATGAGTTGCACTTTCAACACCCTTTAAATGGAAAAGTTCATCTGTGTGAAATGAAGCCCATCTCTGCTGGGATCACGTCAGTTTTGTGCTTGAATGACTGAATGCACACGCTGTGTCAGACACTTGAGGAAGCCACAGTCCAGCTCCTGGTAACAGGGTCCTTTGCACTCTTTCCCTGACCAGGGCCCCTCAGCCCATTGGGAGGGACCCTCTCTGGGAATTCAGGCCTTGAGTTGAGTCTGACAGGAAGTGTTGGCCTCTGGGGTGCCTTCCAGCTCCCTGACTTGCAAAGCTGGGGTGTCTAGTCCTTGTAATTGACTAGAATCAATAGTCTCCTCTTGCTTGTCAGAGATAGGGGCACTTTTTAAAAGTTATTGGAATAACTAGGTATAGTGGTTTAAACAACAAAGTTAAATAGAAAAAGCAAGGTTTATTTACTTGGGCTCTCAGAACCTAAGTAAAAATTGTAAAGAAAAATTCTTACTATGTGCGACACTTTTCAAATGTGTTATTTAAATGCCTCTTCATTCTGTTTCTATGTTTCCAATTTTGAGCTCTCCCTCTCCCAGGTAGGTGGAAATGCCTTGTGGCTGTCTTCAGAGTCTCAAAATGTTTTCTCTAATTTGCAAATCTTATAAAGCAGTTCATGTAGGAGAAATTGTCTTTCCATGTTCCTTAGCCTGCTTATTATATATTGTACATCCTCCAAAAATAGCCTTTCATTTTTAGGCTCTGAGTGGATTTTCCATTGTCTTGCAGGATGTAAAGAGAGGTCTGGAGCTGACGGGTGGTTGGAATATCACCCTATGTCTAATGCAGAGACATTTCCAGACTATCTTCCCTGTCCCTTCCAAGATTTCTGCTAGATAGCTATGGCTCACCCAAGCAAAAATAAGGGATCATGGAGTATGTGGGAATCCCTTCCTAGAGAGATGGTGCTTTTATGAGAGTTGCCATAAATAGCGATGGTAAAGTGGCTGTGTCTTGTATGTGAATCTCTTTGGTGTTGTATAAGCAGTAAGATTCTTGCAAATGTCAGGATGTGGGGCCAAGTCCTACAGGGTGCTTTGAGAAGGTTCCCATCCTTATGTGTTTACATATTTATGATTCTCATAAGGGCATCCTTTTATCGCTGTGCATGAGCCCATTGGCTGAACTCACCCAGTGTGGTCACGCATTCTGGTTCTAACTGCTCTTCCAGCTGGTGAGTGAGTCTGGGCCAAATGTGACTGACCTACTATCTGTGGATTGTGCTTGGAACATCCATGCTGAAGCTTCCTGAAATTGCATCACACTTGGATACAGATGGGCCTGGTTGAGATATTCAGCTTCAATTTTGATCACAGTAATTGGTTCAAAGTGTAATCGTTCTTTTTCTGTGTTCTTTTGTTTCTGAATCTGATCATCCAGTCCCCCTACTTAGCTGTAGGGCGCTGGAGGAAAATATGAACTACAAAGAGTAAAGCCAGTAAAATACTTCAAAGCTTGTTTGAGAATCCTGAGATTTGTGGTCAGGGAAGGTCTGAAAAAGAAAAGCAAGTTAAAAGAGATGGGCATGCTACCTTTAGGAATCATCTGTATTTGTTATTTTTCAATGCCTACAAACTCAGAGTTTTTTTCTACCTAAGTTCTACCTAAGGCAGTAGTTCTAAACCTTTGCTGTGCATGGAATCATCTGCAGAGCTTTCAAAAATATGGATGTAAAGGCCCCACCCAAGACATTCTGATCAAATTGGTCTAGGGTACAGCTTGGGCATTGTATATTTTAAAGGTCTTCAGGTGATTCCAATGTGCAGCCAAAGTTGGGAACCACATTTCCTTTTTTTAAAAAATGAAATGTCAAAATAACAAAATTATATATACACTTTCCTTACCTGGAAAAGTAAGAGCAAGTGTGGAGTGAAAGGGATACCTCCCTTCCCCAAACTCACATGATGTGCCTTAACCAAATCTTGTAATACCTGCAGAAATCTGCTGTAATCACCTTCAGCTATTAGAGGCTTTAAAAGGCTATGGGAATGTTGCTTAAAAATGATCTCAAATGTGGTGCTTAAAATCCTAAGCTCAGGGTTTGCTCCTTGTACTTGACCCTGAGCTCCCTGACTTTGAAGTTGCATGGGAGCCCTGGATGATGTGACAATGAAATAGTCTGAAACAGAAATTCTGAGAGGTCACTTTTGGTGCCGAAAGGCCAAGCAGAGTGGGGGAATTCTGCTTTGGGCCCTTCCTCTCATCTAAAGGGGTGGGAGCTCTGGGAGCTGGGCTGGTTCCAGCACAATTAAAGGGCCAGGAAGGGCCAAGGAGCTTCAAAGCTGAGGAAGCTTTGCCAGTTTCCTTCCAATTCCCTTTAATAACGGGAAATGTTTCTTTAAAGGCTTCTGTCATTCAGAGAAGAGAGACTTTCCCCAAGCTAACGGAGAATGGCTTGTTCTGTGCAGAGCCCTGGCTGAGACACGAAGGCAGTCATGGTGCAATGAAGAAAGTAGTGGCTCAGGAACCTGGAGACCCATGAGTTCCATTTCCTTGGGCAAATTGCTGAGCTCTCCAGGCCTCAGTTTCCCCATCTGGAAAATAACCTCCAGTGTTCGTAGTGTTCCTCTATCTGACTTCCCAATGGCTCTTCGACGCTAGTTGTTCTGTGGTCACTGAGGAATCTTTGGAGGGAGGATGTGTCTTGGGGAGGAGAGGGAAGGGGAGGGAGGGAATGTGGGTGGGTAGCCCAGCAAAGGTCAGTTTAGGATTGTGATTCTTATAAATAAAACCAATTTCCTGTTGAGAGCTGGAGAGCAGCAGACTTAGTGGGAAAGAGAATATCGTAGGCCATGGAGGAATTCATGTCTCAAGGACTTTTGTGTGACCATGTCTCCAAAAATTGTTCATTGACCCTAGAGCCACCCTCTGAAACATGGAGCATTATTCACTCCCATTTGAGAGACAGGTCAACTGAGGCCTACAGAGATTAAGCAACAGTTCACACAGTCAGAGATAGAATATAATATCCCTAAGAACTGAGCCTCTAAAGGGTAGAATTCCTCTTCAAGGATTTATTTAGGAAAGAAGTACTCAAAGCATTTCACATTCATTCCTTATCAGTGTTCCTTCAACTAGGAAGGGTCTAGCTGCTCAATTAAACTCTCCTCAATCTTCAGGACCTAGCTCACATGTCTCTTCAACCAAGAAGCCTCCCCTGAGTACCCTCATTACTCTTGGGTTAACCTTATTAATGCCTGGCACATTGCAGGTATGCAACAAATATTTGTGGAATTAATTTCACATTGTCTAATAATTGTCCGTGTCTATGTTTGTTTCCCTGCCAGGCTGAACTCCTTCAATACAGGGACTTTGTCTTTCCTCTTCTTATGTCTCTCTCCAGCCCCTGGCACACTGCCAGCTGCATAGTAGGTGTCTGGGACATGATTGGGGAATGGGGGAATGAACAAATTCCAGACAGAGAGAGATCACATATTCTCCCATGCTCTAGCTCTGGAGAACAGGCCTGGTTCCCAAAAAGAAATGAAGTGAAATCCCAAAGGCAAATTCCAGAAATGGAGATGAAAGCCCACAGTGGCCACCCTTGGCTTTCCCAACTTGAGCCTTATTTCTGTCTGTTCCAGTACAGGGGTGTTGCTGTCTGGTGGTACAGAGAAGGATCCGGCAGGTTTCTGCATGTGAGTATGAGCCTGTCTGTGCCCTCTGCAGCAGCTCACCTGGCGTCCAGGGCTCCCGAGGGCGCAGACCTGGCTCTGCCCATGCTCTGGGTGGATGGTTGAGGGAGATCATGGAGCTGGGCGCCGCCCGGCCTGGGCACTCAGGGGCTCGGGGTTCTAATCTGGCTTTTGCCACTAACTTGCTATGCGACCTTGGGCAAGTCAATTAATCTTTCTGAGCCTTGTTTCCTCATCCGTATGAGTGAGGATAATGATTACTAATCTACCTTGCAGGCCACTTGGTGGAATAACTTGTAAGAGCTCTTGGTAAAGACTTTGAGAAAGGGAATGTTAAATTAATGCAGGAGAGCCGATACTCAGAAACCTCTGGTATGTGGTTCTGATCCCACCAGTTCCTGCCTTCTCACAGTTCATTTGGGCTCTGCCCACTGTGTGCTTTTCAATGCTGTTGGGAGGTCTAAGTCAGGGCTTCTCAGCCTCTAGGCATCCTAGCTTCTTAGGGGTAGCATCCATGTATTCTCCATGTCAGTGGAGAAAGGGATAGGCAAGGAATTGCACATTCCTTCTGTGTAGAGCCACATCCTGGCCCTGCCTGACTTTTTTCTGAGGTCTCAATAAGTCCATATAGGAGAGACCCTTAAATTCAAATAGTAGCTTTGAGCCCTTTACTAATTTTCTATCACTTGACTCTCATATTCTCCCCAGTTAGTTTCAAAACACAAACTAACCACACACTGCATTAAGGGGATAGAAGGGAGAATGTGTAGAAAGAGAGGAGGAGCCTGCCTCCCGCCGGATGCGTTGTATTGGTCAGGTGCAAAACCATGGTGAGGCCAGGGAACATGGATATCACATCCCTCAGGGGAGTTTCATATTAGGAAGGAATGAGAGAGGCACCTATGCCAATAGAAGCTCTTTTCTGCTGTTTTCTAAGCAGACCCCTGAGTTCTCTTCTCACTTCCTGAAGCTCCTCGCAGGACTTCAAAGGCAGATATAGTCCTGGTGGACTGTGGTGAGCTTGTACGGAAGCTCAGCCCCAGCGCACTGCAAATCGGCCTTCCGCTGGAGATAAAATCAAGACAGGCTAGCCAGCTATTGGCTCAGAGAGAGCAACCACCAAGCACCAGGGAGAATCCAAGCTGGGTGAATGTGTGGTCCTACCTTTAGAGGTGGCTTTCCCAAATTGAATGACCAGCCTTCCCAGTTTGTTGGGACTTTCCTGGTTTTACCACTGAAAGTATCTCAGGAAACCCCTTAGTCCTGGGCAACCTGAGATGGTGAGTTGCCCTATTACTGGACCTAAGCTTTAGTAAAAGCTTCTGAATCAATTCTTCATAGCAAAGATGAGCTAGAGCCAATTATTTCATCTCTTGACAAGAAAGCAAAAGTCCAAGGCTTAAAAACTGGCAGATCGTAACTTACCACTAGTGATACCAGTATGCTAAGCGAGAGAAGCATACTGCTATTCAAGATTCAAAAGCTTACACATTGAATGATCCTATTTATATGACTTTCTGGGAAAGGCAAAACTATAGGGAAATAGATCAGTAGTTGTCAGGACTGGGACTGGGGGAAGGCATGAGCCACAAAGGGCATGCGGGAAATTTTTGGAATGACAGATGTTTAATGTCTTTATTTTGGTAGTGGTTACACAGCCATGTATACTTGTCACAATTCAGAACTGTGTAGTTCACAGGGCTTTTTTTCTGTGTGTAAATTATACCTAAATAAAGTTGACTTTTAAAAAGACTAGCAGTTGTGTTGCTGTGCGGTTTTGACCTTGAAGGATCAAGGTCAAGGTTGGTGATCACAGGTTGTAAATAGCAACTGAGTCTTGGTGTGGGTGTGTCTGCAATGGTTCTGGAGATGTATATAGCAGAAGAGGGTAAGAAATCTCATGCCTGATGACATCCTAAATGCCAGAGACTTTTTCATTAGGCACAATCAGTGTGATAGTGGAAGCTCACCCTTCGTTTAGAGAAAAGGGAAAGGCAGCTCCCCTAAAGGCCAGGCAGCCAACGAGTCCAGGAGGATCATGGAGTATCAGAGCATTAGACTCAGGTTCCCAGCTTGGGAACTCTGCTGTACCCACACATGGATCTAATGTACTGACTTTGGCAGCCTGTCTGCAAGTCTTTATTTTTTTCCACCAATAAAGTTATTGTATTAGAACTGAGTACTCAAGTCTGCACCATAATTATTTCCTGGTTGACTTTTTGTTTTTGGCAGTCCTGCTTGTCTATGCTAGCTAGGATTGATTTTGAGGGGGAAGAACCCATGATTTATCTAAATAACACACCCAGTCCCATTTGATGTAAGGAGTCAGTCCTCTTATCTCTAGACAGGGAGAAGCCTTTTGATGCAAGGGCAGAATTACCAGTCATCAGCGTACCGGGCCAGGGGACAGGATGTGGAAGTCCCCAAGAAGGAAGAAGTATCACTCTGGTGCTCCTAATGGAATTTTAAGGTCTTGGTGGTTTTCTTATTATCTTTTATAATCAAAGCCCATGTTGAATTTGCCTGTTCTTCAGGTGAATTTTGTCTGCCTCTGCACCCTGGGGAACTGGGTCTGTGGCTGCATCTCTATTAAGCACAGCCTGTTGGAAGGCTGTGGAACTTCCATTCATGAGGACCACATGGGCTGAGGTCATGTTCAACCAAGAATTATACAGAAGAATTTCACACACGCAACTCTTTTAAAATCACAAAAACATCCAAGCCACTAGTCACCCACAAAGGCAGGTCTTTTCCACCTGTTCCAGGGTGTTCTGGAAGAATTACAGACTCATAGCCAGTGCAATCCTGAGTTCTAATTGTCTTGGCTTTGTGAGGGGGAAAGCATTGATGTTAGAGAGGCAGGAAGTGTTTTTTTGTGTGTATTCGAAGTGAAATTTCCTTGATGCAGGGTCAGGCCTGGCCTGTGGCTGGTCTACCTAAGAAGGGTCGGGTTTGGGGCAGTCTCCAGGCCCACGTCTGGTTTGAGTGCAAGGAAGAAGCTGGGAGCTTATGAATGGGGGATTCCAGATGCTTCCTCCCCTGGGTTGCAGACCTCTGCCACCATCTCCCCTGGGCTGCCTGGGCACACGGGCATCTGTTTGGGTTTGGGGGACTGTCTTAGCCTTCCTGTTAGCCCAACAAGTGGGAATCCTGCCATTTCCTTCCATCCTCCACCCCCCCATTTTTTCTCCCCCAGTTTTTAACACAACAGGATTTATTCATGTTCACTGTATTCAAGTCCCCAGATGGGGGGAGAAAAAAAGATTGTGTTGAATGAGCTTATTGTTTGGAGGTTTCACTGACTTCTTTTATTTCATACCCACAGTCCTAGAGAACATATTGAGCTGATTTACTAAAATTCTAATGTGGTTCTTTTGGAAGGAACTCTGCTAGTGTGCTTGGTGTCCCCAGTATCAGGGCTGGGGCCATCTCTTCTTCATCCTTACGGTCTTGGGTCTCCTTGGAGGCAAATATTCTGTTACCATCCTAGACTCCTTATCAGCTCACAGTGGTCAACAGCCTACCGCCCTTTGCATTGTCAGGACTTTTGCGGCACCCAATTCTAGCACATTCTTTGAATAAAGATGGACACCAACATTAGGTACTACAGTTAACAGAAGTCCCCTGCGGCTTCTGCTTGGCAGTTTCCTGCACACATGGGGAGAGTAAAGGATGATGAAGTGGCCCCTGCTGCTCGAATGCCCAGTGCAGGGCAGCTGGTCGTTGACAGGCATGGTGGATTTGAATTACATGTCTTTGGAATGTTTTAGATATGAGGTCCCTACCATTGATGTTACTGGAATTGTGGCTGAGGATCATGGCATGCATGGTGGTCAGCACGGTCGTCTGTATGGCTGTGACACAATTGTGCTATGTCACTTCCAGATGTCTGGAGCCCCTGGAAATCTCCTGAGAGAGCAACAGCAGGTACTTGGGCTGGGTGAGGCTCATATCTCCCAGGAGTCAGTGGAAGCTTGTCTGTGGTTCAAGTCAGTCACATCCCACATGTTCTGAAAGGAGTCTTGGGCAAAGCAGGAAGGGTGAATCTCAAAACCACATGCACAAGTGTGAGTGATGGGTGCTTCAGGCCACCTCTTGGATGCACACAGGTTCACACTGGCTCCTGTACCTGCATCTCTCACTCCCTCCCTCCCTCTCCTCTTCCCCTCTTCCTTTGTTTCCCTCTTGACTTTCTCCCACTTTCTCACTCTGTTTCATTCTACCACTTCCATTCAGGCCTCCAGGTCTCCTGGGTCTTGAATCCAAAGAAGGGAGTCCCACTAAGAACCTTAGGCCAGAAAGGCACAGAGGAGAGTCAGACCCTCCCACTCTCTCCTGGTCCCCAGGCCTCTGGTGGTCTCAGGTTCTCATTTCAAATAGCTGTGGCTTGAATTCCAGGCTTCCCCCAGGAGAGGCTGGTGACCTCAGAGTCAGGGTAAGGAAACTGGGGCTTATTCTCAGCGTCTTACTCCCTCCTAGAAATGCAAGCCTTGATGGAATTTGTTCATTGTGGTCCCTGCTACTTCCTCAAGCCATAAAAGGTGTCACTTCTCATGGTCTGCTGCAAAATCAATGGTACCTTCCCCCATCCTCAGGTCCAGAGTTACTTGCTAACCCAGGACTTTGCCCACAGTCCCACCTGGGACAGTGCAGGTTAGTGTCACAGTGATTAGGGTCCCAGGAAAGGGCACGCTTATTCTCTTTCTGTGGGTCCTTAAACAGTGCTGTGGCTCGCTGACCACCAAGGGGTGGAATCAAAATTCCTGCACCATGTGGGGCTCCTCCCATCACCATCCCAAGTCCCCTGGAACTGAGTATCAGAGGAGGGACTGGTGTCCGCCCAGGGGGAGCATGAGAACGTGTCTGTTGTTGGATAAAAGTTCCAAGCATGAAGGCTCAACATTGACTAAAATAATTTTTTCCCATTGACCTCCTGGCTTCTCAGTGGGCAAGCGCCCATCTCCCGCCCATCTGAGGCTGGTTTGGGGTATGTAATTATAAACAGCTCTGGCTGGGAGCGAATCTCCAAGAGTTGCGGGATTCAGGTGTTGCTCCCAACTCACCACGCACCAGTTCCCTCGAGAGTGGAAAGGCTGTTTTGTTCTCAGAGGGAAAATTCAGGCTGTTGCTTTTGAGATCAAATCCTTCCAAAGCCTGACTCACTCTCTCGTTCCACCCCCAACTTCCCTCCCTGCCCCCAGCCTCCAGGTCTGTACTCACGATGAAAGAGGCTTCAGGGACTCTGATTCATGCGTGAAGTTCTTATCATGTGAGTTTTTGCTTTTCTGACCTGGAGGTAAGAGTGTGGATCATTGAGGGCTCTCAGGTGTGCAGGGAGCCACAAGGATGTTTGCTGTTGAGGATAAGAGCAAACCAGCAGCCCAAATCCCCTGTGTGAGAACAGAGGCTTACTAATCAGGGCAGGAGCGTGGGCTCAGGTCAGCGTCAGCCTTGTTTCTTGGCTACAGCCTCACCTCTGCTGCAGACCATGGCAGTATGGGAGTGAAAACCTCTTGTGCTAAGCAGGGGGCCTTAGGAGAGTATTGGTGGCTTTGGGGCACTTAATTACCTCCCTTTGCCTAGCAGTAGAGTTGGGAGTCATCTCAGAGCAAAAGTGATCCAAGGACTGTGTTGGAAAATGCCTTTGGTAGGTTCAAAGGATATGAGGTGCTCCTATCTTGGGGGCCTGGCTGCTTCTTCCTGTCCTTAAAACGGTAAGCATTAACTTTACAGGTATCAGGTATGATCAGGGCACATGCTTGTTGGGGGAAAGGAAGTGTGGGATGACAGTCAACCTCTTTTTCTCGAAATTTCCTAAAGCTGTTTACCTAATGCCCTGAAAGCATAAGACTTGTCCTACAAGATTTATTTTCCTGCCAAGGGAAGGTTGAGGCAGCTTGGAAGAGAGTGAGAGAGCAAAGGACCTTGTTCTCTTGGGGTGGAGAGACTTCAGTTCTTCGCAGGCCTCCTCTGTGCTTTCAGGCTTGGCTGCCATGTGTCTGTGTGTATAGATTTCTTCTCTGGTTGGAAAAAATAATAAAGGAGGTCACACTGCATGCAGCAAATGTTCTCCCAAAGTGGCTTTTTAAAAAATTACCATTGTGAGTATGAAAATGGTTTAGATTCAGGAGGAAACAGCTGGCTGGCAGCGTTCCTGGTGGGTTCCTGGGTAAGATTCTGTGGTGTCCCTAACAACTTTACTTTGTACATTTCTGACATAAGCACACTTGACAGTTGGGGAATTTTGTGGCTGAGAACTGAGATCAGGGAGGGAAAGTCCTGATTTCATTCAGGACAATCCAGACCTATCCAAGGGATATCTCTTATCCACCTCGATAGTTTAACTTGGATGCACACAAGCCCTTTTTCTTTATTTTCTTTTTTCCTTTCTTTCAACAGGATCTTGCTCTGTCACCCAGGCTGGAGTGCAATGGCACTATCATGGCTCACTGCAGTCTCAAATTCCTAGGCTCAAGCCATTCTCTGACTCAGCCTCCTAAGTGCTGAGACTTACAGGTGCACACTACCACACCGGGCTAATTCATTTTTCATTTTTTTTTTGTAGAGGGAGGGTCTTACAATGTTGACCAGGCTGGTCTTGAACTCCTGGCTTCAAGCAATCCTCCTGCCTCAGCCTCCCAAAGTGCTGGGATGACAGATGTGAGCCACTGTGCTTTTCTTTCTAGGATTCTGTCTATGGGTTTCTCTGAGACTTCAATACATTGCTATCCTAGCTAAGATAAGCCTAGATTTCCTGAGACCCCTGAACCAGGTCCTGTCCTTGAGTGCAGGTGGCCTCTACGGCAGCTCGCCGGTGGCTGTGGGGAGAGTCAGGAGGTCGAGATCTTTCTGTACCTGGCTCGTTCCTACTTTTTCCAGCCTCTGAGGCCATTCCTCACTTCGCTCTGTTCCTCACTTCGCTCTGTCGCAGTCATACTGGATTCCTTGTGATTCCCTAACTTGGGCTTTTGAATGTGCTAGTCTATTGGTTTGACATGCCTTCCCTTCAGGGCTGCCTGGTAAGCATATTGTCGAGGCTTACTAAGCCCTGACACCTTGACCCTGGCCCCCACTGGATGCCTTAACCCTCACTGCATCCTGCACAACCCTCATGGCCATGGTCATTGTGTCTGTGCTATGGTTGGTGGAAGTCTACATTTCTAGAAGGCTATAAGCTCCTTACCAGTCAAGGACAGTATTCTTTGCATTCATAGCACTAACCCCACATGTGGTATATGGTGAGCAGTCAAGAAACACGAATTGGTTGGGCACAGTGGCTCATACCTGTAATCCCAGCACTTTGGGAGGCTGAAGTGGTTGGATCACCTGAGGTCAGGAGTTCAAGACCAGTCTGGCCAACATGATGAAACCCCATCTCTATTAAAAACACAAAAATTAGCCAGACGTGGTGGCAGATGCCTGTAATCTCAGCTACTTGGGAGGCTGAGGCAGGAGAATTGCTTGAATCCAGGAGGTAAAGGTTGCAGTGAGCCAAGATCTCACCACTTCACTCCAGCCTGGGCTACAGAGAGAGACTGTCTGAAAACAAAAAACAAAACAAACAAAAAAAAGAAACAGGAACTGAATGAGAAATGGTTGCTGTCCTCAGGTTTTCTTAGAGTTGGATTATATCAAAGTTAAGGGCTCTGTTCACTGAGTGACACCCTGGACAAATTTAATAGGCAGCTGGCAGAAAGGAGAAAAAGATTTACAATGTCTAAAAGCTGTTCTATTAACATTTAGTATATAGAAGGAACTCCTGCAAATCAACCAGGAAAAGGCAGTAATCTGCATAGAAAAGACAGTGAATCAAGGATATGAACAGAAGTTTACAGGTAAGGAAGGTACCAAAAGGCTAACAAGCATCTGAAGAAATGCCTGGGCTCCTTTAGTCATCAGAGGCAAGTCAACCAAAACCACCACCCAGTAGAATGGCAGATATGAGGTGGCACAATGCCACCTTTTCCCAGGGATGCTGGAATCAACCATCTTCACACATAGCTGAGGGAGTGTAGGCTAGTGAAGCCAGTTTGGAAGATAGACTTTTCTTAATTGCATTGAAGACTCACTTACCATACGATCTAGCAATTCCCAAAGAAATGTCTGCATGGGTCCGTAAGGGGACAGGATCGAGGATGATCTCTGCAACATTTGTCATGGTGGAGAATGGGAAGCAGTCTAGGTGTCACTTGGGAGATGGAACAGGTGAACTGATAGATGCACGTCTTAGAGAATTACCCAACAGTAGGAGCAATGGACGAGATGTGCATCCAGTAGCATAGATGAATCTTTAATACAGTGTTGATGGAAAGGTAGGAATCAGAATAGGATAGTTGACAATAGCATTTATAGTCATTAAAAATTCACGAGGCAGTATACCTTAAGCAAAACACATACAAACAAAAAGGTACATATTAGAAAGATCATCATTGTTCAGATGCTGGAGAGGATGTGGAGAAATAGGAATGCTTTTACATTGTTGGTGGGAGTATAAATTGTGGATGATAGTGTGGCAATTTCTCAAGGATCTAGAACTAGAAATACCATTTGACTCAGCAATCCCATTACTGGGTATATACCCAAAGGATTATAAATCGATCTGCTATAAAGACACAGCATACATGTTTATTGCAGCACTGTTCACAATAACAAAGACTTGGAACCAACCCAAATGCCCATCAATGATAGACTAGATAAAGAAAATGTGGCATGTATACACCACAGAGTACTATGCAGCCATAAAAAAGGATGAGTTCATGTCCTTTGTGGGGACATGGGTGAAGCTGGAAACCATCATTCTCAGCAAACTAACACAAGAACAGGAAACCAAACACTGTATGTTCTCACTTATTAGTGGGAGTTGAACAGTGAGAACACATGGACACAGGGAGGGGAACATGGCATACCAGGGCCTGTGAGGGGCTTTGGGAGAGGGATAGCATTAGGAGAAATACCCAATGTAGATCATGGGTTTATGGGTGCAGCAAATCACCATGGCACATGTATACCTATGTAACAAACCTGCACATTCTGCACTTGTACCCCAGAACTTAAAGAATGATAATAAAAAAAAAAAGAAAGCAAGGTCTTTGTTGTTGCGGGAGGAGAATGGGGTATGGGGAGAAGGAAGTTGCATGAGTTCCCTTGTAGCCTATTGTCAATACCAGAGGCCTACAAATAATTCTGACTTGAAGCAGAGTTTGACATAGTGAGAGCAATACCAGAAGCTCATGTGATGTGCTGTGGAAAGATGGGGAGGAGAATCCCGTCCACCCCCCACCCCATGGAGGAGTCATGGGGAGGCCATTTTCCTTCATAGAAATTTCTGGACTGTCCAAGAAGCTCCCACGAAGCTGTGATAACAGACCATCCTTAGGCTTGACTCCAAGGCTTGCATTTGACTGCCAGGGCTGTAGCGGTGGTTAGTAGTCCACCGTTGTCACAGAGGGGAGGAGACACACTCTCCTCTGTGACAATCCTGGCTTTTTGTATGTCTGGCTTTTTGTAGCTGTGTATTTTTTCAGTCGCCTGCAGCCATTCTGAGTGCCTAAGCTTTTAGTCATCTTTGGGTTCACATTGCTAAGTATAGGTCATGGCTGAGAGCCAGCATCCAAATGTTTATCACGCTGAGCAAAAATGCAGTGGAATTAGGTTTTTCTAGTACCTGATTGATTGGACACAAGATTCACTAGACTCTGTGAGCTCGGGGTTCATTTTGCTCCTCTCCACCCAGGAGAGTCACTCAAAATCAGTGTATCCAACCATGATACACTCCCTCTCCCCTTCCCACCCCGTGCTAATCTGATCTGGGACTGAGTTGGCCCCTGATCCTTTTTGTTCCATCACCTCTATTTCTACTTGAAATAAAAGTTGCTTTCTTTTAGTTAAATCATTTTTCGAGATTCAAAGGTCCTCGTGGACCAGACGACCAGGGTCACCATTTACCTGGCACTGGGTCCTACCTGGGCCCCAGAGGCAGGACCTGGTGCTGCCTGGGGTCTTGCAATTGTGGGCAGGAGAAGAGTTAACTCTTTGGGGTGTGGGCTCAGAGTACGGGCAGCAATGCCAATTGCATGTAAAGCCAGTAACTAAAGCTTAAGTCTTCCAGAACATAGAAATAACCCCTGAGGTTGCTCTGGTGGTGTCATTGTTTTCCCATCTTTCTTTCTCATGCCCTGGATGTTTTTTTACTGATGTCTCTTCCTTCTAGCTGTTCTTCATCCAACCTGTCCATCCTTTACTGATAGCATTCAGTTTCTGCCCATGTCTCTGCACCTGCATTTCCAATTCCTGGGTCCCTTGGACTATTGATATCTTAAGTGAGGGGACAATAGAAATCTTCATTTGTTTTCTCAAGCTCATGTATCAGCCCCAGGGTCCTTGCCAGTTCAAAGGCTGTGTGATTTTGTAATGAATGCGCTGATGTCCTTAATTCACCCATTCACATGGGAGACTGTCCAGGTATTCGCACAATCAGCATTTTCTGAGCTTTACTTTGTGCCAAGCATTGTCTCAGTGCAGAGGGAGGCCGGACGTGGTACTGACGAGGCCCCTGTCCTGATGGGGCTTGTATTCCAGTGGAGGAAAGCAAACCACAGACATGCAAGCACAGTTCTAAAGCAGGTGAATTCCAGAGAGCAATGAGTCACATGAAAAAGCAGGATGTTGTAGGAGTAGCTTGGTGATGGTGGGGGGTGATGTCCAACATGAGCCTGGGGGACATTTGGGTTGAGGAGGTGTCATTTGAGTTGAGACCTCAGTGAAGAGGAGGAGCCTGCCGTGTGGAGACCCAGGCCCAGGCAGTGGCAATTGCAAAGGTTCTGAGGCCATCCCAAGCTAGAATGCTGTGTGTGTCTCTGTGTGTGTGTGTGTGTTCATGAGGGGCTGAGAGGGGTTTGTCATTGAGAAGGAGGGTGCAGATGAAGTGGGAGAGCGGGCTGGCGTGAGGGAGCTTTGATGCAGTGAAACTGGGCTTCCCTGCCACCCATCTGAGTGGCCACTGTCCCGTCCAAATGAGGAAGTCACCACCAGGTAGACCCCCTTGGATCCATCTTTTTTCCACGGGAAAAATGTGAGCATATCCTAAAATAATATCTTCCTTCATCCTTTTCCCAAGAGGTCAAAGTGCTACAAACCTATTGCAGTTGTCCACTTTTCACTAAAGGGGGCCCTGGGGTGAGAGAGGGCATGAAAGATGCTCGTACTTGCTGGGGGTAGGGGTAGGAAAATTGCCTGAGATCCCTGAAATGTGGTCCTGTGTCCTTCCCACCAGGCAAAACCAAGGAAAGAGAGGAGCTTTTGGATCCCTGACTTGACCCAAAGTCTTCCAAGTGCTTCCTTCCATGAGGCATGACTGCTTCATCCCGCACGGTTCAGACTGTCTGAGGTCTATGTTTAGTGGGAGGAAATATAATACTCTTTGAAAGTTGCAGGGCGTGGCTTCATGCGGATCTGGTTCATATCAGGCTTGGACATTGCAACCTTGAGCAATCACTTACTCTTTCTGAGCCTCAGTTTCTTCATCTGAAAGAGATTGATACCTTCTTCCTTGGGGATCTGTAAGGTTGGAGTGAAATTTTGGACTTAGAGAGATTGGCAGTAGGTTCAGCACACGGTCAGAGCCCGTAGTGCTAGCCAGTGGTGAAACAAGGCATTAGGCTGAGTGCGCCATGGGTCTGCCGTATTTGTTTCTGATGCCTATAGTCTTTGCTTTCAGTATTGCTGCCATTAGGTTGTATGTGGGGCAGGGGAAGCTGAATCATGAAGGAGAGCTGTTTCCTGTTTCTGGTCCCATCCATGTGGAAAACTTATTATAACGTCTTTTATCACCTGAGCCTCAGTTCTCTCTATTTGTAATAATCACTGCTTCCCTCACAATGCAGAATACCGGGATGATCAATTAAAAACTATGCATAACAGCGTTTTGAAAGCTGGAAATTACTGAACAAATGTGTAAGATGACTCTCCACCGTTGCATCAGGAGTCGTAATTGCAGGCTAAGGGAAGCCTGCAGTGCTACCATAGCTATTGGTAATTTGCTCCTGACCAATTATCAGTTCTAGAGTATTTATGGCCAGAAGGCAGACTCTCCTGGCCATGGAGACTCAGGGCTGGGTGGAATTGTGTTTGAGATTGGCTGATGAGATGAGCAATTAGATACAGGATCATGTGGACAGGGAAGCGAAGGCTCAATAAGGAATTCAGTCAGGCCAGTGAAGTTCATTCCAGTCCTGCAGGGAATGGACCCTTCCATGCCAGGGTGCCTGTCTGCAATGGAAGTGTCCTCATTTTGCAAAGCATGGGGGCCGGTAAGCCCCTTGCAGTCCCAGGACGGAGGCCCACATGGCTTCAGCACGAGTTGCAACTCTAGAAGGACATCTGCCTGGGGATGGGTGTGTGTGCCCTAGGTGTTACTCTGGGTGTGCTTTGCTCGATCACTGCCTGGCTGCTGCTTCCTTAGCCTGGCCAGGAGGGCCTGCTGGGCCTAAGGAGCCCCTGAGCCTCCTGGCAGCTGCTGTGGAGCAGGTGCAGTTCTGGCTGCTGCCTGAGTAGGGCAGGGCTGCTTGGAACACATTCATCTCACCTCTCCTGACTTCTAGCACTGTCTCTGCCGAGAGCCCCCACCTGTCAGCCCTGATTCTGTTCATCTTCCCTGCTTTGCAGCTGCTGCTGCTTTGTTGATATTAAGCAGGGCATCACAATCAAGAGTGGTTATTAGAAATAATAATTAAAGCCAGTACCTTTTCCTTTTTTTTTTTTAAGAGACAGGGTTTTGCTCTGTTGCCCAGGCTGGAGTGCAGTGGTGCAATCATAGTTCACTGCAGCCTTGATCTCCTGGGCTCAAGAGATCCTCCCACCTCGGCCTTTTGAGTAGTTGGGACTGCAGGTGCATGCCACCTGCCCAGCTCTTTTTCCTTTTTATTTCAAAGTATATTCCATCCTTTCCCTCGTTTCCCCTCACAAATATCCCATTAAAGATGTCAGAAGTCCTATGATAGACATTTTCTCCATGGGGTTACCGAAGGAGGGCCTGGGACCTTAACTTACCTGTCTCACAGCGACTGACTTGGAAGCTGTTAATACCAGAAAGTGGGTTTTCTCTCTCTATGTGTGTGTGTGTGTGTGAACCAAGTTCTGGGGTACATGTGCAGATCTTGCAGGACTGCTACATAGATATACACATGTCATGGTGGTTTGCTGCCTCCGTCCTCCCTGTCACCTACATTAGATATTTCTCCTAATGTTATCCCTCCCCAATCTCCCCACCCCCTGCTATCCCTCCCCCAGCCCCCTACCCCACAACAGACCGAGTGTGTGATGTTTCCCTCCTTGTGTCCATGTGTTCTCACTGTTCAACACCCACTTATGAGTGAGAACATGCGGTGTTTGGTTTTCTGTTCTTGTGTCAGTTTGCTGAGAATGATGGTTTCCAGCTTCATCCATGTCCCTATAAAGGACACGAACTCATCCTTTGTATGGCTGTATAGTATTTCATGGTGTATATGTGCCACATTTTCCTTGTCTAGTCTATCAATGATGGGCATTTGGGTTGGTTCCAAGTCTTTGCTATTGTAAACAGTGCCGCAGTGAACATATGTGTGCATGTGTCTTTATAATAGAACAGTTTATAATCCTTTGGGTATATACCCAGTAATGGGGTTGCTGGGTCAAATGGCATTTCTATTTCTAGATCCTTGAGAAATCGCCACACTGTCTTCCACATGGTTGAACTAATGTATACTCCCACAGAAGGTGGGTTTTCAGACTCAGCCGAGTCTCAGCCTGGCTGCCCACATCTGGTAGTGACCACGCTCTCTGGCTTCTCATCCCTTCCTTGGACATTTTCTACTCAGCGTCTCAGTGAATCCCCAGGGACTCCTGAGAGGTGGTGGTGAGAACCTGAACGATTCAGCTCTCACCCCCCACTAGGTACCTGTAGCCTCCCTGGAGTGGCTGAACACCTGGAAGGGATCCAGTAGGAGAAGCATTTTAGAATCTTTCACTGACATTCTTGCCATTGCTTTGCACAGGGAGATGTTTCCTGGAATGCTGGAACTTGTTTGCCTGAGCTAGGCTGAGTTAAGAATGTTAATCAAAGGCTTCCCAAGGCTTTTCTGTCAGACACTTTCATTTTATCACAGGCTGGTGGAATCACAGTGGGGCGTGGGGGCAGGGAGGCAGGCATCCAGCGGTAAATGTCATTATCCTGATTCTGAGGATGGAAGATGTTGAGGCTGGACGCTGAGGCAGACCAGAGGCAACCCCAGCAGAAGCCCACGGCCAACCTGGCCGCATCCAAACCCAGCTCTACCTGACTGTCAGGCACATTCCACTGCCTGGTGCAGCTTGATCGAGCTGGACATGACCTCCATCCTCAGATGGCTTCATCCTCGGCCTGCAGCCATGTTTGGATATGATGTTAAGCGGACCTCAAGTCCTCCAGCCGCAGTCGAGCCATCTTAGTGCATTCCTTTAGGACGGGGAGGAAGGTGCTTCAGTATCACTCACAGCTGAGCTATCTCTGAAGGGAGCCCTGGCCTGATGAAATAGCCTTTCCTAAAATGGGGCTTCTCCGTGTGCCTGGCTTCCAGCTCTCCTGTCTCCATGTGCTGTGCCGGCTGGTGCAGCTAGGCCTTTGCTCATGCTGTTCCTCATACCAGGGAGCTGCTCCCATCCCTCCACGTATCCAGTCACACCCACATTCACTCCCTGCTGCCTTCTCCTGCAAGCCAGCCCGGGCTCATCGCCCCTGGCCCCTGCTGCTTAGACTCCATACGGGGCTCAGTCAGTACTTCACGCCCCTGGCCTATGTGGGTCTCTGTCCCTGGTGTCTCTGTCTTGTCCCCACATCTAGTTTGACAGCTCCTACAATGTGCAGCAGAGTGTTTGGCACACAGGTGGGCGTCTGCTTTGTTCCTGATCATTCCCAGGAGCTTCTGTTGAGTTTTCCATCTGCCCTTCTCAACCAGGCTTGAAGCCTTTGAAAGTCCCCACTGAGTGTGTGGGCCCCAGACTGCTGTGGGCATGTGGAGGGTCACGGGAGGCGAGGCGTGGTCCCTGGCCATGGGCACAGCCCGCAGCAGGCGGTGGGCTAGGCTGTGGCTGGCTCCTCTTTCTGGAGATAGTTGTTTAACAGGTGCTGCGGGGCTCCCCGTGGGCCTGATGTGCTGTGTGGTTAGGGTATGGCCTTGGACTCTGGCTTGGCAGAGGAAGGTGAGTATTTTTCCTGTTTCTTAACATTTGGAAGGAAAAATAAGTGAAGTTGTTCTCACTCGAAAAATAAATCTCACCCCAGGCAACATTCAGCCACACGCCATTCGGGCCCAACAGCTGTCTCTCATTTGTTGGCAAATGTTCCGGGTGATGAATGTCCTCCATCCACGCTCACAGCGGCCCTAAATGGAGGCTTTGGACAAGTGTGGGGGGAACAATGGCCCTTCTCAGAGAGCTTGCAGCAGACGCGCCCAGTGAAGTTGGTTCATCACTTGGAGCGGGATCGGGATGACAGACAAGATGCCATTGATGAAGCCAGGAAGGCCGAGCAGCCCAGCCGTGGAGAGGGTGCAGCTAAAGACAGGGGCCGAGGCAAGGATGGGGTTCATGGCTGCCATGAAAGGCCCTGAATAATCAGAGTGAATGATGGTACCTTTCACATACTGTCTTCTGGAAGCTTCCTTATGGGATGATGGCTCCTCCTCTCGACATATCTGTAAAACCCTCTGCAGTTGTCACTGGGTCATGGGGTTTGAGAGGGTCCAGTCCTTTTAGGGCAGACCATGTCATCACATCCATTGTCATTGAATGGACAAAGGTGCTAGGGCCAAGGGAGAAGCACCGGGGCCAGGACCCGAACGCAGGGCCTGCTTCATTCTTCCTGTGAGGAGATTGGAGGTGGGAGGGGAAGACTGAGGAGAGAAGATAGACCGAGGATTCAGGAAGAGAGGGAGCGTCTCTGTGAGCCTCCAGGCCCCACGTTGGCACTCCCCACCTCCACCCAGCTCTCCCCAGCTTTCCAGGGCAAAGGGAAAGGGTCAGTTTCCAAGTTGGTTGGACCCAAGGGGGTAAACTGTTTTCCTTTCTCGTATTCTTTTTGTTGTTTTTGGTTTTTCAGATGGAGTTATTTTAAATAATTAAAAATAGCATAAACAACAGCTACACATTTCAAATTGCTATTTCTCTCTGTAAGGAGTTCAGTGTAGTAATTTTACATCTATATTTTTATGGCAAAGTCATACATGCTTATTATAAAATCTGCATATGTGGCAAAAATTTGTAATGTAGAATATGAAAATCCCTAGAGTTCCACCCTCCATGATAATATCTGTCAGGGATATGTTATATTCTCCAGATCTTTTTCTCCTCTCTGCAATAATAAAAAAGCCCTTTTCCTCTCTCTTCTTTTCCTTCCGTCTCTTCACCCTTCCTTTGTTCCCTCCCTTCCATCTTTCCTTCCCTTCCTCACTTTTCTCCCCTCCTGTCCCTGTTTTTTTCCTGCTCCTTCTTTCCAAGCCCTATGGTAAAAAGTTCTAAAAAGCAACAGAGCACAGCAAAAAGGAAGCCCCTCAGAGCCCAGTTCATTCACATGCCCTTGCCAGAGGCAAACACTGCCCCAGATTTTCGTGTATCTTTCAAAACATTGTCCACATGGAAGCAGCCATGCACGTACAACTTTTTTTTTCTTTCCCTCAAACAAAGCATACCGTTGATCTTTTTTCCTCTTTCCTTGCTATATAATAATTTATGTATTTACGGAATACCTGTGAGTGTTTGTTACATGCATAGAAGGTGTAATGATCTGGTCAGGGTATTTGGGTATCCATCACCTGAAGTGTTTATCGTTTTTATGTGTTGGTATCCTTTGAAGTCCTTTCTTCTAGTTACTTTGAAATATACATAATAGGGCGGGTGCGGTGGTTCACGCCTGTAATCCCAGCACTTTGGGAGGCTTAGGCGGGGGATCACGAGGTTAAGAGATCGAGACCATCCTGGCCAACATGGTGAAAGACTTGTGTTTTTAGTAGAGACCCTGTCTCTACTAAAAATACAAAAATTAGCTGGCCATGGTGGTGCATGCCTGTAGTTCCAGCTACTCGGGAGGCTGAGGAAGGACAATCGCTTGAAGCCAGGAGGCAGAGGTGCAGTGAGCTGAGATCATGCCATTGCACCCCAGCCTGGGTGGCAGAGAGAGACTCCATCTCAAAAAAAAAAAAAAAAAAAAAGGAAAAGAAAAAGAAAAGAAATTTACATAATATCATTGCTAAATTTAGTCACCCTATAGTGTTATCAAACATTAGAACATATTTCTTCTCTTCATGTATATTTGTATTCATTAACCAACTTCTCTTCGTCCTTCTCGTTCTTCTACCCACCCTTCCTGGTCTCTGGTATCTGTCCCTCTATTCTCTATGTCCATGTGATCAACTTCTTTAGCCCTCGTGTATAAGTGAGGGTTGACCATCTTCCTTAAGTCAAGGCTATATCTCAGAGCTCATTCCTGGTAGATTCGCTGCTGTGTTCTCTGCACTTCTGCTCTATCTTTCCTTTATATGGCGATCACCAGTTCATATAATACGGGGCATTTACATTTTGCCTCAATCCTTTGCTATGACAAACAGTGCTACCATGACTTTTCTTGCATGTAGGTTATTGCAGACACATGAAAAATATCTGTAGCATAAAATCTCAGAATAGAATCATTGGATTGAAGGATATGTGTGTTTACAGTTTGCAAAGATGTTACCAAATTGCTTTCTGGAGAGGTTGTGTCCTTTTTCACTCTCATCAGCAAAGTGCATGTTTATTTCCCCAAAGCTTCATCAACAAAATGTTATCAAACGTAGTCATCTTTGCCCCACAGAAGGGGCAAAGCTATCTCTTTATGGGATCTCTTCCTGTTAATTTGTACTTCTTTTTTTTGTGAGTGAAACGGAACGTCTTTCCATATATTTAAGAGCTGTGTGTGTGTGTATGTGTATACTCCTCTGTTCATGTGCATTATCCTTTGTTGTTATTGACTGTTGGTCTTTTAATTTTTTAGAAGCTTTTTATATGTGAAGGAAATTAACCCTTTGGGTGTGAGTTGCAAATATTTCTTCAGTTTCTTATCTTTTGACTTGTTTTATGTTTACTTTTTTCTGAAATTGGATTTTTAAAAAAATATTTTGTGGTCAAATTTATTTCCTTTTATGGCTCTGGTTTTGCTTATACTTAGAAAATCTTTCCCTAGAATTATACTTTAAAAAATATCTTGTGTTTTCTTTGTGTTTTTAAAGAACAGCTTTATTGAGATATTAATTTACATACCATACAATTCGCCTATTTAAAATGTACAATTCGGTGGCTTTTCGTGTATTCATGGACATATGCATCCATCACCACAGTTAATTTCAGAACATTTTCATCATCTCAGAAAGAAACCTTGTACCTTTTAGTGGACCCCTTCATCCTTAGATTTTCCTCTCCTCATCCCCATTCCTAAGCAACCACTAATCTACTTTCTGTGTCTACCGATTTCCCTATTCTGAACTTTCATTTGAATGGAATCATATACTATGTAGACTCTTCTGACAGACTTCTTTGACTTGGCATAATGTTTTCAAGGTTCAATCCAAGTTGAAACCTGTATCAATATTTCATTGCTTCTCATGGCTTAATAATACTCTGTTGTATGGGTATGCATGGATATAACACCTCTTGTTTATTCATTCATCTGCTGATGGAAATCTGGGTTGTTTCTACTTTTTGGCTATTATGAATAATGCTGCTATGCTGCTATAACCATTCATGTACAAGTTTTTGAATGGATATATGCTTTCATTTTTCTTGCGTGTGAGATACACACACACACGCATGCATATACATACATACACACCTAAGAGTGAAATTATTGGGTCATATGGTAATCTATGTTTCATCATTTGTGAAATTGACAGACTGTTTTCTAAAGCAGTTGCACCATTTTGCATTCCCATTAGCTCTGTTTTCTTTTGTACTTTTGTGATCTTATATTTCATGTTTAAAATTTTTGAGTCATCTAAAAGTCTTGCTAAAGTATGATACAAGGGTCCAAATTTGTATTTTTTCAGATGGCTACCCCATTGTAGTAACAATGTTTTTGATTATCTTTCCTTCTCTGTGTCTTTATTATAAAGGAGATCATTGTCCACATTAGGATCTATTCTGAATAATGTAACCTATTGCATTGATCTCTCTGTCCATTCATGTGCTGTGGATGTACTGCTTTAATTATTGTAGCTTTATAATATGTTCCCTCACTCTTACTTTTTGAAAACCTACTCATCATAAGCATTTATTAGGTCTTTATATATAGTGCAAGGTTAGAGGCTATGTAAACCAAACTCAACATTGTTCCTGCTGCCTGGAAGCTTGTAATGAATAAAAGCTAGTTCTGTTTCCATGCCCTCTGACAAATGCATTATATAAATTACTCTATTTAATCCTTGCAAGTCTAGACGGAAGGTAGACTTTTTCATTTCTAGTATAAATACAAAGAAACTGAGGCTTTGAGACAGATCTGGAGAAAGAAACCTACAGTATTGCCTTTCAAAAAGCAACTGCATCAGGCATTCTTGAGCACCTTGTCCACACAGGAACAGTCTGGGGAAGTGTGGTGGAAAATTCCCTTTAATGTATTCACTGGAGCCCTTGGCTTTCTCACTGTAGAAGAACTGTGGTGAGTGAGTCTTGTGAGGAGAGCCCCACATCTTGGAATGAAAGCCTCTTGGACGTAAATATGGTCATCACCCAGTGCTAAATTGCCATTGAGAACCTAGACAGGAAGGAAGTAGGGGTTTGACTTTGGCTATATTCTCTTCTCAGATTGTGTAACTCAAGATCCCTGGCAGGGATGGAGTTTGAGGTTCCCCCCCACCGCCGCCTTGCAAAGGGATAATGAAAGTATTTGCCACATAAAACATACAAAGCCCTATAAAGTCCCAACCAATGAAATCATCATCTCTTCCCAGGCAGACCCAGTCTTTGACCTTGGCCAATTTCCACCCTCTGGGGAATTGTAAGGCAAGGAAACTGATTCACTCAAGGAAAAGACTGACTTAACTTTCACATCCTCAGACTTCATCAAACACTTGGGGTTTGGAGATTATGGGATTAGGACAGCATCATGTATTAACGTGTAAGAATGTGGGGTAAACGCATGCGAAACAAAAAAACCTCAAAAGGATTTTGCCTGGAACTAGCAATAAACATGCAATCCAAGTTGCCTTAATATTTCAAAACTTCCTCTAAAGGAGAAAAATGTTCATATGTCTGTCTTCTTCCTCCCTCTATTATTCTTCAAGACCATTTGTTTTATGGGATGCATTTTTCCAAAGTTTTAACTATTCCATCTGGTGGCAGATGACTCATTCTTTCTTTATTTATTTTTTAATCGTGGGAAAATAGTATATTTAGTCCAGGTCAGTGTGACCTGGTGTTGAAGATCCTAATTTTGCTGACTTTGTCTTAGATATCACTGTTGTGGAGGAGCTGGGTAGTTAGTCACTTTTCTATCTGGTGCATGGCCTGTAACAGGGGCAGGTGCTTCCTTATGGTTGATAGGTCTGGGCCTACTCTGGTCCAGACTCCCTCAGTGATGGCCAGTGATGACCAGATTATCCCCCCACCTTTTTTTATTTTTATTTTTTATTTTTGTAAGACAGAGTCTCGCTCTGTCGCCCAGGCTGGAGTGCAGTGGTGCAATCTCAGCTCACTGCAACCTCTGACTCCTGGGCTCAACCAATTCTCATGCCTCAGCCTCCCGAATAGCTGGGATTACAGGCACCAGCATCACACCTGGCTATTTGTTTTTGTATTGTGAGTAGATACGGGGTTTCACCATGTTGGCCAGGCTGGTTTTAAACTCCTGACCTCAGGTGATCCTCCCACCTAGGCTTCCCAAGTGCTGGGATTACAGGCATGACCCACTGTGCCTGGCCCAAGCTTCTTTCTCCATGGGTTCTCCCTGGAAAATTCTTGGACTGTCTTAGGGAACTGGAAGATGGGGGGCCATTGCTTCTCTTCCTCTAGGATCTTTTCTTGGCTTTGGTGTTTTGGAGGACAGCTAATTTAATTTCAAGCACTATCTTAGATTTAGAGGTTCACTGAAAATCTGGAAGAAGAAGTGAGATACCACTGCAGAAGGAGCAAGACTCCAGTGCTTGATGGAGACAGATCATTGCTCACATAGAAGTTATAGTCCCTTGTACTAGAAGGCATTCATTTATGTTCTAAGTCTCTTGGCCTCTGAGGATATAATGAGAACAATGGCAATATTTTAAACATTTGTCCATGGAAAGCTTATCAGCTCATCCTGGAAAGGGCTCTGATTTTGGTGTGTGTTCTACCTCTTCTGGATTCCATCCAGACAATTACAAGTGTGTCAGCTGGAAACAGTTAATAGAATAATAAGGTATAGGTATAAGCTTCAGTAGGATGACAGTTTTGCCCTTGATTGACTGAAAATTCTCAATTTCTTATGTCAATACAGAGCTAATGCCTATTTTAGAAACATGCTTATCATTGAAGTGGGAAAAAATTGTAAGCAGCTGTCTTGAGAATTCTGTGAATAAGGTAAAGAAGAATGCTTCTTCAGGTTCTTGCAAGCAGAGCAATCCATTTGCAGGTGGCAGAACACCTGTTGATTGGGACCCTCATTCTGAAGGTCCTTTCCCTTGACATGGGCTCTGTTTTTGCTGTGGCAGCCCTGCTTGCCTGGGAGGCTTTACGGCAAATAGGGACACAGCCTATTGTAGGGTCAGCACCAGTGAAGACCCAGAAAAACCACGATACAGTTTCTTGGGAAGTACTCCTGAGAAGTGCAGAATACACATTTGAGTTCTCTGTAGAATCTCTCAGAGACATGGAAGACTTTGGTTTCCCTTGGAAATGGAACCACATAAGTGATATTCTCTCCTTAAGCCTTTCAAGCCCATAGATCCTTCTTCCTCTGTGCTTCCCAGCATTTGGTTCACAGATACTTTGCTGAGTTGAAATTAAGGCATTTGAGGACAGAAATGCATCTTGGAGTATGAGAGCTCAATAAATAATTATTGAATAAACCCCATCGTCACACTGGGGGAATCGAGTAACCACTCTATACCATTGACTGCTGTTTTGCCAAGACCTTAGTTCCATAAGCAACATTGACCACTGATGCATGTTATACTCCCTCAAGTACATATGGCATATGGTACAGTGTCTATGATATAGCAGTCAGTCAACAAAGTCTGTGTCCTTCCTATCCACCCCACAACCCCTTGATGGGCACAGTGGTGACTTCTTTCCAAGAAGCACCTTACTGTCCTTGATTGGACTTCACCCAGAGTCACCTAGTTTACAAACCATGCTTTGAGCCACATTTGATCCTTGCATTGGAACTGGCCTCTCTGGAGATTCTTAGAGGCAGAATATCTCTGCTAGGCTTTCCAGATAGTCTGGTAAAACATTCCTTCTGCTATGCTTGTGTGATAACTCTGTGTGCTAGGTAAGATGGAGTTCATTGTATCTCATATTTGGTTGTTCAGAAGTGTTCTTTGACTTGGAAAGTCTGGGACTAGGAAGGAGAGAGGTGAGTGTGAGTTAGTAAACCATAGACCAAAGGAGATGTTTCATTTGTATTATGACCCTGTCTTGTATAATGCTCCCAGGGATATTTGAAAACATCAAGTTGAGTGCCCTTCACCTTCCCTGTGTTAGCTCAGCAGGTGAGGGATATACCACGCCCAGTTTCCTGGGGTCTCTACTCCATCTTGCTCCTTTCCCTCCTAGCTCATGGCTCTGTGGGTGGTGACTTCTAGGGAGGCCCGAAAGCTCCAACAGTTTCTCAGTCTCTAGCTGATTCTGCCTGGGTGGTCTATTATTCTTCCCATGTGTCTCTGTCCTTAAGTCTTCAGTATCTCTAGCCCTTGGATAGTGTTGAAATTGTGTGTGTTTTTAACTGAGTGTCGACGGTTCTGGATGTAACAAGTTCAGCAACTGCATTATCAGGGTCTGAACTGGCAGTGTTGTTTTAGCCCCTGTGATCATTTCAAAATGCTCTTTCTTGTGGCTTTTGAGTTAGGTAATTGCTGGAATTCTCCTCTAAGGGGAGTGGTGATTGTAGAAGTTCTTCTGAGTAAGAAGCTGAATAGGCTCTACCCCGTGTTAAAACAAAAGTGCATTTACAAGATCCAATCCAGACTGTCTATACGCTAGTCAGATGCTACTTTAGTAGAATCAGCAGGAGCAGAGTTTAGTTCTCTAAAGAGAGGCATTGATTTCCTCTCTTCTTCACTAAATTGGAAGTCTTTAAGTGTAGATGACATTTCATACTGATTTGTGTTGCATCTGCCCCCCCTATTGTACCTCCACCGGATCTAAGCACAAGGTCTGGTCATAGCTGATGCTCCGTATATATTGATGTATTTCACAAGTCAAAGTGTTTATGCAGCAATGAATAAACATATTTCTTCCCCTGGAAGCTCTCACAGTCTCTCAAGTTTTCATACAAGGTTTAGTATGTGCAGTGCCTTTAAGGGGGTGGCTTTCCTGCAGGAGTAGGAGGAAACTGTACAACTGGCCATGGAATATTTTGTTGTTCCAAATTCAATTTAAAACTTTTATATTTTTTCCTAATTAGACTCTTAGAGGACTGGAGTATGAAATTAGAAAATTGAAGTCACTTTTCTGGTTTTTGTTTTCTTGTATTTTTTGTTTGTTTTTTTTTTTGTTTGAGACAGGGTCTCACTCTATCTCCAGCTGGCATACAGTAGTGCGAACATAGCTCACTGCAGCCTCTATCTTCTGGGCTCAAGTGATCCTTCTGCCTCAGCCTCCTGAGTAGCTGGACTACACCTGGCTAATTTTTCAAAAATTTTAATAGAGACAAGGGCTTGCTATATTGCTCAGGCTAGTCTTGAACTCCTGAACTCAACCAATCCTCCCTCCTCAGCCTTCCAAAATGCTGGAATTACAGGTGTGAACCATGATGCCTAGCCACTTTTCTTTTTGTCTTAGGGCATGATTTGGAAAACTACTCCAGCCAATGGCCTTCAAGCTAAGAATGATTTTTACAAATAAACATTTGCAATGGATTTAATGATAAGAAATGCTAATAATTTTAAACCCCAATTAAGCAAAATGTTACCCCTACTAAAAAAAATTTCCATTCTCATTGGTAGATATGTATTACAAAGCATTGTACTAAAGTATTAGTATTATATTTTAAATTTTGTCAATAAAACATTTGTGGACATCTGAATTCTCTCTGCTTATAGTACTAATATCTATATAATAACCTTGATTTTGCCTGTTGACCTGCTCTAGAATCAGGGCTGGCAAGCTTTCTTGTAATGAGCAGATAGGAAATATTCTAGGATCTGTGGCCATATATTCTATGTTGCAATGACACAATTCTGGCATTCTAGCATGGAAGTAGCCACTGATGCTATGTAGCGAAAGTGCATGGCTGTGTTCCAGTAAACATCTATGGACACCGAAGTTGAAATTTCATGTAATTTTTATGTGTCATGAAATACTATCCTTCTTTTGATTTTTCCCAGTCACTTAAAAATGTAAAAGCCACTTGTATGGCTTGAGGGCCATATGAACACAGGTGTTGAGTCTGATTTGGCCAAAGGTATATAGTTCACTGACCCCTGATCTGGAGGCTCAGACAGTAGCTTCTAGTCATGTCTGACCCAACTAGGTTAGCTCAGACACTTTAGAGAACCTGGAGGAATACAAAGGCTATGTCTGGTCTAATGCCAAACTCCCTTCTCACCAAATCCGTGATCCTGTTCTGTAGCACTAAGGGACCTAAACCACCTCTCTCCACACCCCCACCCCTTTCCTCCCTCTACCCCTACCTCCATTCCTTCCCATCCCACACGCCTAGCTCTCTAAAATCTGTCTAGGAAAGAGTTTCTTCAGGATGCAGCATCAGCGCTGGGCTCCTTCCAGCTCCTAGTTGGAAGCTCTTTCCAAGGATGGAGAAGCTGAAACAGCTGCATTTCTTTTTTCCTTCTAGAATCATCCAGCGAGGGGGTGAGTTCAGGACTCTGGCAGCTCCTGTGTAAATGCTGAGCAGCTAAAGACAGCACAAATCCGGAGCAAATGCTGCTGCTCCCAAACCAGGGAGAACGGCTCATCAAAGCCAGCGCTCCAAGCATCTGCGTTTATTTTGAGGCCAGGGCTGGGAAGGGGAGTCTCTCGCTCAGCTGGGTGTCCATGAAGAGGCTCCAGGGCAGGCTCACATCTGTGGCTCCTTCAATGAGGCCACTGTCCTGATTATCAGTCCTGTTGCCCCTGGCATTATGGTTCTGTGCCAGAGGTTTAGCCAGCTGTGCTGTTTGTCTCACGAAGAAAGTTTCCAGAAACGCTTTTTCCCTTTCTGCTTGAATGACCAAGTTTCAGAAAAATCCAATGACAACGTGCAGGCGGTTCAAATCTAACTGTAGCTGGGATGTTTGGGGTCACGTTGCCTGGGAGATTGAAGGGGTGAACGTGTTAAAGTCTATGAAATAACTGACAAAATATCCTCCCAAGCCCAGAATGCTGAAGCAACAGAGAGGAGGAGTGAGGGTGGATTGGGCTCACAGAGTTTATAGGAAGGGTTTTAGTTTATGGGGCTGTATGGTGTCCCTCTTTGATACCACACAGAAGCTCCATGAAGGCAGGGGCTGCATGTATTGTATCCTGTACATACACTAGGGAGAAGCAGTCTTGGGACTTCACTGCCGTCCCAGCCAGTACCTTCTGTCCACCGTGGACCGAGGCTGTGATTCTACGGACAGAGAAGGGGCAAGATGATCTCACTACTTTGGGGGTAAGGGTTGGCAGGAAACCATGGTGACAAAGGCCTGGGGACGTCTAGGGGGACAAGGGAGCAGAGACAGAGCTCTGTGGGTGTGGCCTTGATCTTCCCTCTGCTAGCCGCCAAGTGACTGTCTCAGTGTCTTCCTTTTGGGGCAGCCTGGTCAGGGGACTTTGAAGTGCTAGGATTGAAAGGTTTTGTTGTTGTTGTTGTTTGAGACAGAGTCTGTCTCCGTCACCCAGGCTGGAGTGCAGTGGCGCAATCTCCACTCACTGCAACCTCCACCTCCCGGGTTTAAGGGATTCTCTTGCCTCAGCCTCCTGAGTAGCTGGGATTACAGGCGTACACCACCACGCCCAGCTAATTTTTGTATTTTTAGTAGAGACAGAGTTTTGCCTTTTTGCCAGGCTGGTCTTGAACACCTGACCTCAGGTAATCCGCCAACGTCAACATCCCAAAGTGCTGGGATTGCAGGTGTGAGCCACCACGCCCAGCCAAACGTTTAAAAAAGTGGGGAGGAAGGGATTGTCCTCATTGACATGCGTTTCCTTTAATGCAAATTTTGCAAAATAATAATTATGTAGGAGTTTTTAAAATTTAAGACAGGGTTTTGCTGCCGTACAGGCTGGAGTGCAGTGTCATGATCGTGGCTTACTGTAGCCTCAACTTCCTGAGCTCAAATGATCCTCCCACCTCAGCCTCCTGGGTAGCTGGGACCACAGGTGCATGCCACCAAGCCTGGCTAATTTTTAAATTTTTTGTAGAGACAGGGTCTCACCATGTTGCCGGGGCTGGAATTATGTAGTATTTTATAAAGGATATATTTTAAAACATACATTGCATCTATTCAATGTTACACCCCATAGCTGGTAAAAGGAAAGGGGCATAGCTGTGTGTTGCCTCCAAGGCACATTAGCAAGTGAAAATAGCAAGGTACAAGATGCTAGAATAGTGTGAGCTTATTTGGATAAAATAACTTTATCTGTATTTTTCAATGAATATTTTATATCGAGAATATTATGCATAGGAAATTCCTGGAAGGATGCACAGCTTATTGATGGTCATTGCCAGGAAGGGGCTGATGCTGGGAGGGTTTTTAAGATGGAGGAAGTTTTCATTGCATATGTTTTTATTGCTGCTATATATATATATATATATATACACACACACACACACACACACACACATGTATACATATATTTGTGTTATATATGTATATATAAATATATATTTTTCATCATATGTATTCACTCCATTTTTTCCAATAAAAGTTTAATAAAAATAGAAGAAAATATACAAAAGAAGTCATTGAGAAGGCATTTGGCATCATGGAAGCTTCCGGAGCTGGCTACCCTTGGCCTGTTCTGGACATTGAGATATGGAGAATAAAGCAAAAGACAATACTGGGTCATTCCACGGGTGGCAAACCTGCCCCTCCCACCCGGCCCAGCCCTGTGCAGCTTCCCTTATCCAAGCCATAAATTCTCGAACACACAATGGCAAGTCAGCCCAAGGCTGGGCTTGGTGTTTACAGAGGGAAAATCTGGGAACCTGTTGTAATAAAGAATGGCATCCCAAGCTCCTGGCCAGAAGTCGGCGCTCCCAGGGCAGCTGCAGAGACCAGGGGACTCAACTAGCTGTGGTCATTGTGGGGTTAACCTCTCCAGCTATTCTGAGATTCTCCACAAAACGACTTAAGCATCAATCCTCAAGCCCAGGGAGAAGCTTCAATTTGGAACAGATTAGTCAAGAATTTTGCTATTTCGTCCAAGTTAAGGGAAAGAAACCTTTGTTGTTGCTGTCTCTGCAAGATGTGACTTGCTGGGGAGAAGTTATGTAGTGCTTCCAATGAAGAGAGGCTTCCATTTTATCTTTTTTTCCTTGATAAAATATTGTAAGCCCCACCCATATTATCCATACACTGGAGGCCTATTTAATTCACTAGGTATATGAGCTATAAAGGGATGTTTTCCCCCCACAAAAAAATAATCTTCCCTTTGCTCTTGTGCTATTTTCTTCTAGTTACTTTGAAATGTACATAATAGGCCCGGTGTGATGGCTCACGCCTGTAATCCCAGCACTTTTGGAGGCGGAAGCGGGTGGATCACGAGGTCAAGAGATCGAGACCATCCTGGCCAACATGGTGAAACCCCATCTCTACTAAAACTACAAAAATTAGCTGAGCATGGTGGCATGTGCCTGTAGTTCCAGCTACTCAGGAGGCTGAGGCAGGAGAATCGCTTGAACCCAGGAAGTGGAGGTTGCAGTGAGCCGAGATTCCGCCACTGCACTCCAGCCTGGCGACAGAGTGACACTCTGTCTCAGAAAAAAAAAGTAAACATAGGAGATTTTCCACGGCCCAAATTCTGACCTTGGTATTTTTTTTTTTTTTTTGAACTGATGAGGGGGCTTTGCCTTGCCAGCCTACTTCCTTCAGAATCAGTGTTTACAACTCTCCATCCCAAAGGCTTTCCTTCCCTGATTTGCCTCTTCCCAGCTGAGCTGGATTTCTTCTTTCTAAGATGGTTACCAAATCCTCGCCTTTCTCCTTCCCATCGCCTTCTCAGCACAACCCCACCTGGCTCTCTCCTTTGGGAACTGAGCACATCAACCAGACTGAGCAAAGTGTTCAGCATGATTTTAGCCGCTCTGTCCGCCTGCGGAGGAATGAGAGAAGGAGCAGCTCCAGCTTGCCTGCCAGCCCGTGGCCAGGCACCTAGGGAGTGTCCTCTTCATGGGCCCCACAGGAGGCCCAGCGGACACCAGCTTGTCACAGTGACGACTCCCAGTATGGCTGCAATCCCCAAGTAGATGTGACGGTCGTGAGAAACTTAAGGTTCCATTTAATGCTGTCTTGCTGTCGCCTAAGTCCCAATGGTTGGAGAAGGCTTTTTGGAGAAAGCAGGACTTGAACTGGGCTTTAACGGTTCCATAGGATTTATGGAAAAGGAGGGAAGTATAAGGAATTCCAGATGCAGATAAATAGTGTAAGCGGATAACCATACCGAAGGTGCTTTTGGTGACCCCAATGACCTCCAGTGGCAAGATACAGAAGAGGGCATAGGTCCCCTCTGCAGAATTTCACTCCCAGTTGATGTTCAAATGAAACCAAGTCTCAGACCAAATTCAGCTGCACTCCAAAAATCTGTTTGCAAGCAGGCCCCAGAACAGTCTGCCAGTTGATTCTATGGGCCCCAACTCTGTGGCATTTAGATATCCTGCCCAAAAACCATCTGACTTAAGGTAAGTGCGAGAAAATGCCAGGGGCAAGATTTAGCTACCCTAGTGGACCAGGCAACAGATTCTTCCAACTTTCTGTGGACCCCGCATGGCATTTTGTCCTGAGCCTAGGTTACAACTGTGAATGGTGTGGCCTGCTGGGCTTACTCAGACACTCAGATCCTGTTCATGTGAGGGTGGAAGTGCCGGAACAGTATTTCCAGCCACTCCATTTCTCCTGAGCACCACTTATTTCAGCAGAGAAACATTTTTAGCAACCACAAAAATAGCTGAAGGCTTGTAGTTGCTGCTTCTGGGTGTGGACTTCTGATTGGATTCCTTCGGCCAACCAGCAGCCTCTGGTGTGTGTGATCTGATGAGGATACTCTCATGACTAGCTCCTTAGTCTTGCAGAGTGGATTTAATTAACCTATATGCACATATAGGTTACACTGTTCAAAGAGGAGGATTAACGTGAATTACAAACAGTATTTGGAGCATTTGGAGTTTGGGGAAAACTTGAGACACTAATGTCTCTGAGTTTCTATTACTGGTGGGGAAACAGAGTCAGGGAGGGGGACCCTCTGGCCCGGGGTCACCCTGCTTGGTGGTGGCAAAAGAGAGCTGGTTTCTCAACTTCAGGAAAGACTCTCTTCCAATTACTATCCTCTGGATCCTGTACCTGGGCAGGTGGTACCCAAAATAACAGAAGAGTGCAATGTGGGCATGTTCATTTTGTTGAGTGTGGCCATTGGTTTTGGACTAATGTACAAAGATTTTATCTGGTAGAGGCACACTGAAGTATTTATACATATTGCAGTACATATACATATTATATTTTAAATGTACTTGTTTTAAATACTTTGGCAAAAAAAGTGGGGGCACAGGTGAAACCAGAATGGCAAAATGTTTAGAACTAATAAAGCTCAGAAATGGGTTCATGAAGGCTCATTGTATTATTCTCTACTTTGTATGTGTGAAATTTTTCATAATAAAAAGTTTTGTTTAGAAAAAATAGAAATGGGTATCTCACTGTGTTGCCAGGGCTGATCTTGAACTCCTGGCCTTGATGTATCCTGCCACCTTGGCCTCTCAAAGTGCTGAGATTACAAGCATGAGCCACCACACCCAGCCAATAAAAAGTTTTTAAAAATCGGAAGTGATTTTTCATACCCAGCCACGGAAACCACTGTCATGAGGAACACCCATAGTTGGCCCCTCAAAATCTCATAATTGCATTTTGTGAAAGGATTTTGTTCCTGTTCTAATTTTATTACAGTTATTAAATAGTGGCATCGGTTTTGCTGTGGCCGACTCCTTCAGGGCAGGTGCAATCTTTTCCCCTCTAGCTTTATTGAGGCATAATTGACAAATAAACATTGTATGCATTTAAGGTATACAGTGTGAAAATTTGATATACATGTACATTGTGACTTGATTACCAATGTCAAGCTAGTTAGTACAGCCATCATCTCACATAGTTGCTGTGTGTGTGTGTGTGTGTGTGTGTGTGTTGTAAGAACACTTAAAATCTATGTTTAGGCCTGACTAACATGGAGAAATCATCTCTACTCTCTCTACTCTACTCATCTCTACTGAAAATCCAAAATTAGCCAGGCATAGTGGCACATGCCTGTAATCCCAGCCACTCAGGAGGCTGAGGCAGGAGAATCACTAGAACCTGTGAGGCAGAGGTTGTGGTGAGCCGAGATCACACTGAGCTGAGATCGTGACATTGCACTCCAGCCTGGGCAACAAGAGCAAAACTTTCTCTTAAAAAAAAAAAAAAATCTATGTTCAGCAAAATTTCAAGTAAACAATACAGTATTGGCCGGGTGTGTGGTCCACACCTATAATCCCACCACTTTGGGAGGCTGAGGAAGGTGGATTGCTTGAGTTCAGCAGTTTGAGACCAGCCTGGGCAACATGGCAAAACCCCATCTCTACAGAAAATACAAAAATTAGCCAGGTGTGGTGGCACCTGTAGTCCCAGCTACTCAGGAGGCTGAGGCGGGCAGATTGATTAAACCTGGGAGGTGGAGGCTACAGTGAGCCATGATCCTGCCATTGCACTCCACCCTGGGTGATGGTACAAGACCCTGTCTCAAACAAAACCCCCAAACTAAGACAATATTATCAACTGTAGTCAGTTGCTGTGCTATACATTAGACCTCCTGACCTTATCCATCTTATAACTGAAACTTTGCACCCTTTGACCAACATCTCCATCCACCCCCAGCAACTATCATTCTACTCTCTGCTTCTGTGAGTTTACGTTTTTTTTAGATTCTGTGTATGAGTGAGATCATGCAGTCTTTGGCTTATTTTACTTAGTGTAACGTCTTCTAGGTGCATCCATGTTGTTGCCAGTGGCAGAATTTCCTTCTTTTTAAGGCTGAATAATATTCCATTGTGTATATATGCCACGTTTTCTTTATCCATCCATCTGCCTCACACGTCCTCTTATCTACTGCGCTGAGTAGGACAATCTTGCACCAACCCACTCTTAGCAGCCATTTGTGGAATCCTGCTCCTGGTGACTCAGGCTTCTTATCTCTGCTCCCTGTCTGCATGTTATACATCAATGTGTTCATGCAGTTAATTATTCCAAATGCCATGCTTCAGCCTGACCTGCAGGGGTGGGAAGAATAAGCAAACTTTCTCTTTGTATTAAATTAAATTTGAGTGCGCCTTCCCAGAGCCATCAGCTGTTGATGTTGCAAAACATTATCCCACAGTTAGAAAAGGGTGGGGAGCAGTCTCTCTTCCACCCCCATTGCCTGTTCTGCCGCCTTGCCAAGGAGCCCGGGAAAGCTTGGAATAACCTGAAATAAACTTGCAAGTTCAAGCAGAGCCTTCATTCCTGTCTTACTGGCAATTAACAGTGATTTACTGGGGGTTGCATTCTAGCTGGGGCTTGGTCCTCTGTTATCAGCTGCTCTGAGGACTGGACTCATTATTGGTCAGTTCCCTGCAGCTCTGCAAACAAGTCTTTTCACATTTAGCTCTTGCCCACAACCACATCCTGGATTGTACAGTGCTGGACTGCCCTATGTTGAAGTAGAGGAGGGGTGTGCAGTGAAGACAGCCCCCATAGACAAATGGCCAAAATCCCTGGGTGATTTTTCCCCCTGGCATTTTAGGGGTGGAATACACCCCCAAATTTTCTCTCTGTAACAAGTTCTCAGAGCACATGAAGCTGGCCTGATAGAAATCTAAATTCCCGGATGCCTGACTACAAACAGCTGGTGAGGTTTTGCCCTGGTATAGACAGGGTGTTTCCAGAAGGGCTATTTGTCTTCTCGCCTTTTGTCAAGAAGGCTCCTGTTACACAGAAGAGATGGGAAGTCACCCAAAGCTCTATTTTCCTTTCAGCTCAGCCAGTAAGTGATGTGTGGGCTGTCCCCTCCCACACATTTGGGGCCTTGGTCATTGGTGTGGCACAGCCCGGACATCTTAGCTGACCAGCCTGGGCCTGACACTGAGTTAATACGAAAAAACACGGTGGGGGAATTCTGCTTACAACTGAGTATCAGAAAATAGTGGATCACCCCTGAAGCACTGGTAGGTTTCTTCTTATCAGATAAGAATAACTGCTTCCCTTCTTTCACCTCCCTTCTTTGACTGCCTTGAAAGGTGGAGCTCCATTTCATATTCTTTACAACTTTAGTTGAGGTTTGGAGTATATTTTCTTTCTCCTTCTTCAGGCTTGGGTTTGGGTCTTCTGTTTCCATTTTCAGAAATCCTTTAGGAAGTGTGTAGGGCACAAATCAATGACGTGGTCACAGCCAGTGGATCCTGCACTGCCCTTCCGTGGATCATCTCCGTCCTTGGGTCTTGAGGACTCTGCACAGCACTATCCACTGGTGTCTGCTGTGGAAGTCCTCTCCCCAGAATCCCTACCAGGCACACCTTTTACAGCCCAGGCCTGCCTGCATTGTGTAGTTCATGTATTTCACATGTATCTGACAATCTTGCCTTTTTGATTAGAGGCACCATCTTGTTCCTGGGAATAAAGGCACACAGCTCTTCTCTGTCATTAATAAATCTACTCACTAAATATTTATCCTGGGACACACTTACTTTTGTTATCCATCGCAGCCCCAAAGATGGAGATGGTACAAGTACATGATGAGCATCTAGAAAATTAAGGACGAGCTGGGTGCAGTGGTTCATACCTGTAATCCCAGCACTCTGGGAGGCCAAGGCGGGAGGATCATTTGAGGCCTGGAGTTTGAGACCAGCCTGGGCAGTATAGCAAGACCCCCCGTCTCTATACAAAAAGTTTAATCTGGGCATGGTGGCCCATGCTGTAGTCCTAGCTACTTGAAAGACTGAGGCAGGAGGATTACTTGAGCCCAGGAGTTCAAGGCTGCAGTGAGCCATGATCATGCCACTGCATTCCAGTCTGGGCAGCATAGCAAGACCTTGTCTCAAAAAAAAAAAATAAAAAGAGAGAGAAAGAAAAAGGAAAATTAAGGATGATCAAAGAAAGGCTGCCCCTTAAACCCATCATGGCAGCTGGATTTGGAAGGAATTGGGCTAGAAAGGCATTTGCAGGGGCCATGAGCCTCATGGGGAGTGTACTGAGGAAGGGGAGGAATTCACTGGGGCTACTGTAGGCAGTTTTCTACATAGGATAAAGATTATCTTTCTCAAACTGAGCCTTCATAGTATTTATTTCTAGGAATTCTCCATAAGGATTTAAAATTGTATGTTTTCATTCTAGTAAAATTTAAAAAAATTATTTGAAACATTCTGGATCATCTGAATGGCCACCTTATGACTGGGAGTTTGGTGCCTCATATTTCCTATCCGGTTGGTGCCCAGGGATCACCAAGAATAACAGTTCCAACTGGACTCCCGGAGGAGCCACAAGGGTATACCTGGCGGCGCCTGCATTGTGTGTTGGGTTGGGAGTGGAAGAGAACAATATCCACACCGAGACCCTTCTGGGCCAGGGGGAGTAGGAGAGGAGAGGCAGACCTTAAGGAGACCTTGACTGCTAAGGAATGTTAGGGTACACAGAGCCAGGGGAACCTGGGAAGCCTGGAACCCTGGGAGCACGGGGCACAGGAGTGCCAGCCCTCAGCTGCGTGGGACTTACCACCTCTCTTGAACCGATGACTTAGCACATTTATTCCCCTGGACTCTGGCTCTTTAACCTGTCATGTTTTTAGAATGAACTAGGAGGTCACCAGGTACTTGAATCCCTCAAGAAAGAGTTGGTCTGAGGCATGGATATTAAAACAAAATTCATAACCCGAGAAGGAACAGGAGGTTGCAGAAGGCTCCCCCTCCCATTCCTGGCCCTCTGTAGCCAGGCTGGTCAATCAGCTCAGCCCCTGGTAGCTGAGGAGGAAGGATCTTGCTCAGCGCCCACCGGTGAGAGACCTCAAAGAAGGGGCTTTATTAATTTGGGCTTCCATGTGTCCTGTTGTGGGTTGAATTGTATTCCCCTCAAAGACGTACTCGGATCCTAAACCCTGGAATGTGATTGGAAGAGGCTCGTAGCAAATGTAATCAAGTGAAGATAAGGTCATACTGGATGAGGGTGGACACTTATCCCATGACTGGTGTCCTTATGAGAAGAGAATTTGGACCCAGAGGGACATAGAGGGAGACACGTGTCGACAGAGGCAGACAACATGTGACAACAGAGGCAGAGATGGGAGCGATGCAGCCACAAGTCGGGGCATGCTGAGGGTGACCAGCAGCCTCCAGGAGCCAAGCAGAGCCAAGCAACGTTCTTCCCCAGAGACTCAGAAAGAGTGGGACGCTGTCAACATGTGAGTTTGGATTTCCAGCCTCCAGAACCACGAGAGATAAATGTCTGTTGTTTTAAGCCATTTAATGTATGGCACTTTGTTGTGTCAGTCCTGGTACATGGATATAGGCCCCCAGGATCTTGGCCCACATGAGGGGTGACTGCCAGACCCTCCCCTGACCTGGACAGCAGCAGGAGCCCAGGGGCAGACCCTCCACAGTTGTCACAGCTGTGACTGAGTTTTAACAAAGCTGCAGTCTGCACAGGAGAATGTCAGCATGCGAAGAGGGACTCAAAGAACGAAATGTTAGGGACAGCTTGGCCCTCACCCCCTTAACTTTTAACCAGCTCTGCAGCAACAACTGCTGCTCAAAGATGCCTTGGTATCGAGTCAGCAGCACAGCCTGGGGACAAGGAATGGCCTTTGGGGTCCTGGCTCAAATCCTGCTCTGCCCATTAGTTGTGTGACTGTGGCAAGGCACTTTCTCTCTCAGAGACCTCAGTTTCCCCATCTGTAAAATGGGGATAATGCTATATTTCACATAGCATTGTGGTGAGGATTAAATAAAATAATGTAAGTAGAAAGCCAGGCATAGCAGGCCATCACACGACAGCACTGTTCTTTCATGATATGAGCAGAACAGGCTGAATCTCGGAGGGCAGAAGCCAAGTGGAGTGATAAAGGAAGGCTTCCTGGAGGTAGTGACTGAGCTCTGGATGCCAGGCCAAAGATCTAGGCTTTGACTTTAACTCTGGCACTGGTTTCGTCTATAACCTTAGGAAAGTTACTTAACTCAGCATCCTCAGTTTTACAACTGAGTAATAAAATCTCATCTCATCTTAACTCACAAGCTCGTGGAGGATTAAATGACATTTAACTAAATTACACAAGTGCCCAGCCCAGTGCCTCTGCATTTGGTAAATGTTGGTTGGAGCCATGATAGGGCAGGAGGGACCAGGAGCTAGGATCAGAGAGCAAGGACTCAGCCTCATTCTTCCTGCTTGGGGCTGGTGGGGGCCCAGCGGACTGGCTCTCGAGAATGGCGCAGTGGACAGCTGGCCTGATTCTGGGCCAGTGAAACGCTGCCTGGGAGCATGCTTGGCAAATTCTGTAGGCAACATGTCATGGTAAAGAAGCCAGTGGGCTCCAGGACCATCCAAGAGATGCAACTTGGGATTTCTAAGTCCAGCGTACATTTCAGGAGTTGCCCCTCCTTGATTCCCAGGAACCCCTGTTTCCCCAGTTTTCTACTTAGATGTTCAGAACCTGCTCCTGCAAGATGACAAGGCCCAGTGCTGAGAGGCTCAGAGCCCACTGTCACCACGTGAGGGGCAGACCCTGGCAGAGGGCAGCCTCGGCACGATCCTCTCTGGTGGGCGTCACACAGCTGTCCCTCCCCACCTGTCAGGCTCCCACCAGGGAATCCCCCAGCCCACAGTGCATCAGCTTTTTGTGAGCGGTATTCACAATTATCTATGGCACAAATGGAGGGCCTTGTTTCACCAGAGTGAACGTTTTCAAATCAGAAGTTTCTGTCTGACTGATTTGAAACATAATCAAATTCTTATAATCCAGTGGAAAATCAGATTTTTTCCAACAAAGTTAATCTTTTGTAAGTCTGTTCCTTACAGGGGCTCTTTGTTGTCTTCCTAAAGCTATGGACCCATATTCTCCTTTAGCTCCATGAGTTGACAGGGGGCGTAATAATTTTCCAGGGCTATCATAACAAATCACCACCACAGCTTATGTTGGTTTAAAACAGGTGGACTTTATTCTCGTATGATTCTGGAGCCCAGAGTCCAAAGTCAAGGTGTCAGCAGGGCCGTGCTCCCACTACTGATTCCAGGGAAGAGTCCCTGCTTCCCTCTTCCCGCTTGTGGGAGTGCCCCGTGTTCCTGGCCAGCGTGGTATCACTGCCATCTCTGCCTTTGTCTTCACCAGGCCTTATTCTCTGTGTCTTGGATCTCCCTCTCCTTTCTCTTATAAGGACCCTGGTCGTTGGGTGCAGAACCCTCCCTAAACCCAGGATAACCTTATCTTAAGATCCTTAATCTAATTACATCTAAAAAGATCCAATTTTAAATAAGAGTCACAGGCATTAGGAGTTAGGACTTGGGCATACTCTTTTTGGGGAGGGCATAATTCAGCCCTCTGCAGTGGGTAATAATAACATGTATGAATAGTGCTTTGTGTCTGGCAGTTTTCACATGTCGTTGCATTTAATTCCCTGAGAAATAGATATGATTTCTCTCTCACTTCAATGGGTACGGAAACCAAGGCTCAAAGAAGTGACAAAACTTGCTGAAGTTCACAGCACTTGTTAGTGCAACTGCTCAACTCCAATCCAGCCCTCTCTGCTCTACAGGGTCTACCCTTTATCTTAAGAAAGAAAAAAATGAATAGCTGTCATGGTAAGATAGTAAAATATTCTAGCATCCATTTTTGCATAGAGAATCACAGAAGAATACCAGGAATTTTGGACGGAGGCTCATCCAAAAGGTGCAGAAAAGCTCATATAACCAAATTCTAGGTGATAGCAGGACAACCAATACAGAGGCATGTGGATGTGCACTCCAAGAGGGCCACACCCATTTTATTTAGTGGCCAAATCTAAGAGTCTAACACACATTAGGTGCTCCATACGGATTTGGTGCAGAAGTGAATTCCCAAGGAAATGAAGCTGTGGGAAGCACACTGTTGTCACTGGCTTGGGACCGCACTCCACTATGGGATGTGATGCCTTAGTTGCCAAAGGGAAGCCAAGATGTTTCCATCACTTTGCAAACGCAGCACCAGAGGTGTCCTAGCCTCTCTGTTCAGATTTCCCGTGTCTGGAGGAAGTACTGATCTTGAGTGAGTACTATCCCTAGGCTTTCAGCTTAATGTTTTTCAAGGTAGGCATCTGTTAAAAATCAGGTGCCTTGAGTTTGGGAACAATCTCCAGGCAGTCTCATTGATATTTCTGGACTGGGTTAAGCCATCACAGGGATGCTACTGAATTCTGCACCTTCCCAGACAGAAACTTGCCCACCTTCTTCTGCTCCTGTTCATTTTCTGACCCTTAGTCCTGTGATTCCACCAGAAGAGAATATATGTAAGTGGGGGTGATATGGTTTGGGTTTGTCCCCATTCAGATCTCATCTTGAATTCCCACGTGTTGTGGGAGGGACTTGGTGGGAGGTAATTGAATCTTGGGGGAAGGTCTTTCGCATGCTGTTCTTGTGATAGAGTCTCACGAGATCTGCTGCTTATTAAAAGGGAGAGTTTTCCTGCCAAGTTCTCTCCTCTCGTCTGCTGACATGAGACTTGCTTTTCACCTTCACCATGATTGTGAGGCTTCCTCAGCCACGTGAAACTTCCAGTTCTCCATTAAACCTCTTTCCTTTGTAAATTGCCCAGTCTCAGGTATGTCTTATCAGCAGCATGAAAACAGACCAATAAAGGAGGAAATCTTGTGCCAATGCAGGAATTTTGTTTGGAAAAGAAAATGCATGTGCAAAGTTCTGAGAACTTCTGAGCCTCACACAAGAGACTGTTCTGATCCGTCGGGTTTCGAGCTATGTTCACTGGAATAAATTTGAGAGAGAAAAGAACCTAGGAAATTTTATGTTTCAGAACAATAGTGGTAAATGGTTTAATTTCTAACTGCGTAACATTTTTCTTGCCTTTTAAAAAATGTATTTCCACTTGAGCAGATCATCTCCCTGGTTTACAGAAGCTCTCTGTACTAGTCAGGGTTCTTCAGAGAAACCTGGTCAGTCGTCGATCGGTCTCTCTCTCTCCTGTCTCTCTATGTCTGTCTATCTCTCTATTTGTCCATCTGTCTGTCTATTGAGATATTGAGGTATCTATTTGGGAAGAGATTTATTATAAGAAAATGACTCGCACAGTTATAGAGGCTGAGAAGTCCTGAGATCTGTGGCTGGCAAGCTAGAAACCTCGGAGAGTCAATGGTGTAGTTCTGGTTTGAGTCTGAAGGCCTGGCAACCAGAAGAGTCAATCAGAGTTCCAGTCTGCAGGCCTGCAGGTTTGAGACCCAAGAAGAGCCAACTTGATGTTGGCTGAGCTGATCTCCCCCCTCAGTCAGGCAGGCAGGAGGAATTCCCTCCTAGTCTTTTGGTCCTATTCAAGTGTTCGATTAATTGGATGAGGGCCAGTCACATTAGAGAGGGCATCTGCTTTCCTCACTCTACTGATCCAGATGTTCCTGTCACCCAGAAGCATCCTCACTGACACACTCAGAAGAATGCTTGACCAAATGTCTGGACAGCCTGCGACCCAGTCAAGTTGATGCATAAAATTAACCATCACACTCTCTCTCTGGGCAAATGTTTGTCCTTAGCTCTGGTGAGGTGGCAATGTCACATACATGATTATTTTTGGTATCCTTGGTGAAGTTATATTCAGTTAAAACAGGATTGGAGGGGCCAAGCCAGAAATCCAAAAGAGGCTCTCTTAAGATGGGAGGTCTTCTTAGCCTCTGAGTTTCCACTGGCTTCCTTTGCCTCTTGCTCTGACCATTTATTCATTTAAAGGTGCTTGTCATCACCTTTTTTAAATGAATGAAAGAGAGATGGATAGGATGTACTATTACAGTGTACCAAGAGCTATCTGGGTTTCTTTAACCAGGTCTGCACTAAGCCAGCAGATCACTTGTTTGAAGCCGAAAATCCAGAGTAAAAGGCTTTGATTAAAACATTATTTGGGCCGGACGCAGTGGCTCATGCCTGTAATCCCAGCACTTGGCACTTTGGGAGGCCAAGGCGGGCAGATCATGAGTCAGGAGATCGAGCCCAGCCTGGCTAACACTGTGAAACCCCGTCTCTACTACAAATACAAAAAATTAGCTGGGCATGATAGTACAGGCCTGTAATCCCAGCTACTCAGGAGACTGAGGCAGGAGAATCACTTACATCCAGGAGGTGGAGGTTGCAGTGAGCCAAGATCACAGCACTGTACTCCAGCCTGGGCAACAGAGCAAGACTCTGTCCCCTCCCCCCCAAAAAAAATCATTTGCCAGCCAAGCTTTACCTTTTCTTTAACAGTTCTAACTCCCCACAGACTCATTCTGATGAGGAGACCTGCTCTGCAGGGTGCGGGAAAGTTGATCCATTTGCAGATGACTCAGATGAATGGCACCAGCAGTACTGGTCTGTGGATGTTCTTTCAGCCTCCTTCCTGCCATCTTTCATTTCCCGGTTGCTCCACTGAGAACAAGGAATGTTTACACATGGGGCTCACAAAATACATTTGATGTGGTGGATTTGTTTTCTTATTAGCTAACTTTATCAGAAGTCATTTTAAACCCAGTTATAACATTCTTATGGTTTGCAGGTTGACCACCCGTGCTTAACAAATATTGTACTAACAAAATCATTACCAAGCTGGATTTGCTGAGAAGCTTGTCAAGTGTCAGAACCACTCAATGTTACACACCAGGAATCTTAATAACAATGGTCTCAGCTCTTACATTACCTCTTGCATTGTATTTTTTTAGTCTTTTACCATTTTCTTTTACTGTTTGTTCTCAGAAGATATGATTTGATCACTGAAAACTTATACTAATAACCAGAGTCAAAATGGACCATCGGAATTCTCCTGTATGTATATACAAATCTAGGCAAACAATTGTCTCTTAGATATGCCTTCTCTGCTAAGGCTCTATTTTCAAATGACTGTGGATTTTATGATAATTATTATTATTATTCTTTGTCATTGAAAGAAGAAGGGAGGCCAGCTGAGGAGATGGTGGAAGGAATTAGACTGATTTTAATTAAGATCTGGATTTTCTGGCTGTGTGACTTTGGGCAAGTTATTTAACCTCCCTGAGCCTGTTTCTTCATCTAAGGGATGATGAGATATACACGTAGGTTTATTACAAGTCTGAGTTCAGTGAGATATCCTTTCTCATCATTTGGCTGACTTTATTATTAATAAAAGCAATTCCCCTTTTTTGGGTTGTAGATTTCTTTTTCTTTGACTGTTTTATTATTGATAGCATTTTGTGTTATTTCCTTAACTATAATCCTATCTTCATAGTTTATTTCAGTAGAAAATCACCCATCATAAAATCTATTAATCCTTGTTGCCAAATTTAAACATCATGGAATTCTTTGCTTTACTTTATGCCAAATTATATTCAGAACAACAGAAAACAAAAGGAGTCTTCTTTATTCCTAGATTTTTCTAATTAACTTCACTTCGAAGTGAGCAACTCTTGAACTACATTGGGATTCAGAGCTAGGATTGTTCTGGAGAGGCTGAACTCTCAGACATGATGCTTATACTGTAGGAATCTGATTTGATGTTTGAGACAGATAGAATTTTAGCATTTCAGGGCCTTAAAAGCACTTAGAAAGTAGTGTATTGTCAAAAGAAACTTAACACACTGCAAGTATGCCCCTATGAGAGAATGGAAAATAAACGTGATTGGAAGGACAGGAGCTGATTGACTAATGATTGATTCTAAATGTCACTGATTATAAGAAACATTTCCTTTAATAGCACCTTATTTGAGGGAAAGGACTAAAGGAAATACGATTACATTGCATGCAAACAAAATTGCAGCAGGCATTCTTATTTGATGATTCAGGGAATACATGCAAATAAGAAATGGGGAAATCAGAATTTGCATGTTTATCGTTCCCACTGCATTGCTTAGTAAGACCCAGGGAGAGAAGATACTCACTACTGCTTTCAATGGAACATTGGATCTAGAGGCGCCACCTGGGAAATGCTTGTTGAAGAACTGTTGTGGGTAGACAGGGCTGCTGTGAGATTGGGGCAGGGAGGGGCTGAAATCCTGACCACACCTTGTTAAAGCCTTTTTCAAGGTCAAGGGGATAACAGTGCTGAGCAAGTGTGAGTGTGCGTGGGTGTGGTTACACCAGAGAAAGAGTGGCTAAAGACAATTTCAGGGTGTTTGAGGTTGGAGGCCACAGTTTTGGAGAAATTATAGCAACGAGCATAGGCAGGGCAGGGAGGTGAGGAGCCGAGGAGTCCTTTTGAGACTGGCCAGAAAGGGAACAGAAGATATGATTAAAGAGCCAAAAGCAAACTTAAAATATTCCCCAAAATGAAACGCTCTGGAAGAGTCTGAAATTGTACATCAGCAGTTTCTTTTGACAAATTTTGGCTGAAACATTAAACAAAAACAATGATCCAACTCAAAAACTCTGTGATACCTTTAACTTGTTTATATAATAGGGCTTCAAGGGTTTAACTTAGAATACTTCTGTGATGAATAACTGGCTCTTGTTCATGTAAACAAAGTGCAGCCTGCACGGAGTAACCAAATCTTTTTCATCCAGGTCGTGGCTGTTGTCCTGAGGAGAGAGCGTTCCTTTTTCAGTGCCTTCTCACCTTGGTGAATCACGACCGACACACGTAAAAGCCCTTTCCAAGCTTTCCTCACTGCTCCCATGGAATTCTCATTCAAGAATGACCTTCCTTCTTTGCTTTGCTCTCTAGGATACAAAACTACTCGAAATTGGATTTAGGAAGCCTTGGGCAGAAATAGGAAATTTGGGTTTTCTGTGCAACTTCAATGAAGTCCCTTTCTCTCTCTGAACATTGTTTTGTTTTAATCAGAGGGATGACTTTTTAAAATGTTTTAAAAATGCTCTAGAATAGATGTTTTAGATCAGTGCTATCCAATAGAAATAAATTAAAAACACATGTAATTTTAATTACATTTAACATATTTTAAACTTGAAAAATAGATGAAATTAACGTTAAGAATTAGGTTTTATTTAAATCAGCACATCCAAAATATTTCAACATGTCATCAATATTTTAAAAACGTTTATTTTACATTCTGTTTGTTTGGTCTGGGTAGAGGGCACGAAGTCTTTGAAATTCCATCTTTATTTTACGCTTGCAGCACATCTCAATTCAGACTGGCCACAGTTTATGTTCTCAATTGCCACATGTGGCTAGTGGCTGAAGAATTGGACAGTTCCAGTTTAGTCTGCTGATTACTAAGTGAGTCCCACTTAGAAGCAAAGTTAATTTGAGGAAGGTCCTTAAAAGGCCCACCTGCCCACAGTCTAGCGAATTCCTTAGGCCTTGCAGCTTTGCATTAATCCATTACAAGCCTGGTGTGGGTTCACCATCATTCACAAGGGCCATAAAAACATCAGGAAGTTAAAGGTCAGTTTTGAGACAGAAGAAGGAAAAAGAACCGAAGAGTCCCTCCCTAGGTCCACAATCCCATCCCCTCAACTCCCAAACCCCAGCGGGGAAGCCAGAAGTTTTTTGTAAAGCTGGCACAAACAAATTTGGAGATAAAAACTGCCCTGAAATCATGTGAGGTGACTCATGATCTGTATATCTCACTTACTATAAATCATTGTATATTTTGTTACAGAAATATTAATGCACTTTATTCTGGAGTATTTTCCCAGACTCTGCTGGGGGAAATGCACCATGTTACTTTTCTAAAATCTGAAATACACTGAATTTCAAAATATCTCTGGCGTTGGGAGTTTCAGATAAATGCTTTTCAAACTTTTTGATTGTGACCATGGTAAGATTATGACCATGTGACCTTTTTTTTATATTGTTGCCCGGGGTGTGCAGGCACACACATACACATACACATACACTGATGCACACATACATACACCTGAAACAATTTTCTTTTTTTTTTTTGAGACAGGGTCTCTGTTACCCAGGCTGGAGTGCAGTAACACAATTACTGCTCACTGTAGCCTCCACCTCCTGGCCTCAAGTGATCCTCCTACCTTAGCCTCCCTGGTAGCTGAAACCACAGGATGTGCCTCCACATCTGGCTAATTTTTTGTAGAGATAGGGTTTTTTCATGTTGCCCAGGCTGGTCTCAAACTCCTGGGCTCAAGCGATCCCGACCACCTTGGCCTTCCAAAGTGCTGGGGTTACAGGTGTGAGCCACTGTGCCCGGACCCAACAGAAATTTTTTGAAAGAGTATGTGCCTTTATTAGATGGTATGCATTCAAATATTTTCTACTACATATATTTAAGAGACTTTACTTTTTAGAGTAGTTTTAAGGTCATAGCAAAATTCAGCAAAACTATTGTTTTTTGTTTGGAGACAGAGTCTCTCTGTCACCAGGCTGGAGTGCAGTAGTGTGATCTCGGCTCACTGCAACTTCCACCTCCCAGGTTCAAGCAGTTCTTCTGCCTCAGCCTCCCAAGTAGCTGGGAATACAGGCTAATTTTTGTATTTTTAGTAGAGACAGAGTTTCACCATGTTGGCCAGGATGGTCTCGATCTCTTGACTTTGTGATCCATCCATCTCGGCCTCCCAAAGTGCTGGGATTACAGGAGTGAGCCACTGTGCCTGGCCTAAAACTACTGTTCTTTTAAAAGCTACCAGTGCTAATGCACTGAATTGACAGCATAGCCCACCTGAAATGCTATGCCCATAGTTTCCAAAGCACTGCTGTGGGCCCTGTACTGGGGATCATGGAGAGTCACACATCAGTCAGAAAAAAAGAGAGAGGAGAAGGGCTTTTGTTGAGGAGGCAACCTCCCCAACCCACATCCATCCCTAGGCCTGCTACTGTGGTTTAAATAGCACCGATTACAGCCATAGCCTTCAGTGGTTTTTGGCTATTGTCAGTAGTTTTCGAATGGTTTGGCCATGGTTTATCCAAGATAATTACCTGGTCCTATCAATCTTGTGCTTGGACTTTTCAAAGGGAGCAAGAAAGTTAAGATTCTATCGGGCCATTTTATGACCTTGAAAATTTGGGGTATGCCTTATATAGGGAATGGTTTATATGGAGCCACCATTTGTTCAACCTTCACTTCTGTATTATAAAAGACTTTTTGGTCATCAGTGACTAAAGCCCAGCTTATGTGAACAAGGGAATTTATTGATTCATGTAGTTGGCAGGTGCAAAGTTAGCTTCAGGCATGGCTGGACCTAGGGACCCTAGCTATGTGGTCAGGGCTTTGTCTCTTTCTCTAGTTACCAGCTTTGTTCTCATCTGAGCACTGGCTTAATCTTCAGACTGGAAAAAGAGGGGTCTCTTCTAACTCCAATTATGCATCCTCATGGCTTGCAATCCCAAGAGAAGAAAGTTACCTCTTTCTCCCAAAGCTCATATAGCAAATCCCAGAGAACAGTCTTGCTTGAATTAGTTGAACTCATCACCAGGGCCTGAGGGATGATCAGACCTCAACTACATCCCCATCTCCTATGGCTTAGGTGGAGCTGGTCAAATCTGAACCATATGGAATAGGTCCTCCCTTTATACAAAAAATGGGAAAGATAGACGAAATGATTAATTTCCACTCATTATCAATTCCTAACTTCTTCAAGGCTTAAGAGGACTGATTTCAAGTTGATGTGGTTCAGATAAAGGAATTACACACAGGCTCTCTCCTGATTATTGCTTCTTGTCCATTAGAGGTGCTGCAATCAACAGAAGCAGGTTAGTCTGAGCTTGACAGCCATTTAGAACCACCTGCTCTGTTAAACTTGCTCCTTTGTGTGGCAGCTTTTGCTCTTCCACTCTTCCAAATATTAAGGATCATTTTTGGCAGATCCTTTTCTTGTGCTGTCTCATAATTTAACAATCACGTTCCATCCATTTCATCAGCTGTTTTGGCCTCTAGGCTCTGGTCCCTGGCACTGAGGACTCGGACGTGAAGGTTCCGGGATGGCATTCTTTCCACAGCTGTTGTGCTCCATGAGCCAAGAGTTGCAGCTTCCACTCGTTTCTTCCATCAGGCTGCCCCAGAGGACTCCAGGATCTTGAAATCCATCAGCACTCCCTGGAATAAGTGAATGTCTTCCTTTACATCCTTCCATCTCTCAAGATGCCATGCCTCTGCTTGGTCCCTGGGGCTTTGGAATTCCCCCCTTCCATTTTCACTCCTTTTTTTCTAAGGCTGGTAGAGTTTTGTCTTCACTGTCCTCTGTCCACTTTTCCTCTGTCCCCTACCCCAGGACTTGGTGACATTATATCCCAGGCTTCTCAAGGTGCTTTTGTCTGGATCTTTTCCCACACTTTGCTGTCCTTAGAATGTTTTTGAAGTCCACTCTCTGGTCTGTTTTAATAAGCAAATCTTTACCAATGTAAGGTCGACTCAGAGTAACAGAATAAACTCTAGACTTGGGGCCAGAAGGATCTGTTGATTCTGAACTCTGATACTTGCTGTGTGACCCTGGTGGAACTGTATAGCCTCCTTTGGTTTCAAATCTGGGGATGGTAATGCCTACTTCACAGAATGAACCTAGAATTGGATCTGCAGACTACCTGGTCCAGATTTTGGGGTCCAAGCATGTGCTGGTAGTTCACTCTCAGTTTGCAAGCAAAGGAAATCCAATTCAGTTTGGCTTAAACAAACAAATAGGGTGCTTTGGCCACATATTACTGAGGGGTACAGAAGAACAGCTAATTTGAGTCATGGCTGAATCTAAGCACTGAAATGATGCTGTCAGGAATCTCTAGGCCCTGTTTCCCTTCTCAGGCAGACTGCTTCTGGAGATGGCCACAGCAGTTTCAGGCCAACATTCCAGCAGCTCAACCCTGAGGAAGGAGAAGTCCACTTCCTAGTGATTCCAGGAAGAGTACCATGGCTGATGCTCAATGGCTTGGCTCTGGTCATGGCTCTGTCTCTAGGCCAATCACTGTGGCTGGGGAGTGAAACATTCTGACTGGTTAGGTCCAAGGTCATATGACTGTCTGTGGCGTTGAGTGTGGAGTTTTAGTTCCACAAATAGAGAGAGTGAGGAAAAGGAGTTTCCCAAGGGAAATTTGGCTCAAACTATGAGTGAATGGTTGCAGGGGAAGGGAGGAAAGCAACAGGTATCCATTGCACTCTCATGGATTATTCCTTCTGGGGCAATGTTGACAGTGCTGTGATGTTTGTGGAACATTGCCTGTTGTGGCTGTCGGAGGGGTCCAAAGGGGGCAGACAGACAGAAGGATGGAGAAAAAACTAAAGGACCTGGTTGCCGCTTCTCAAATCATAGCCTGGAATTGACTCTCATTCTTTCGACCTGTTTCTAGTGTTGACTTTAACCTGTTGAAATCTGGGCTAAGCTACAGAAAACTTTGAAAATCTTCACTCTTTCATTCTCAGTACTGTATGTCTGTATGAAGGTGATTTCCTGCAAGGGTTTAACCCAAATTCCTCCTCAACCGTTTCTGTTGCTGTCTACCAGGACATAATTTGGTAGTCCTGCAAAATCAAATAGGACATCTTCAGTTGCTTTTTTTTTTTTTTTGAGACAGAGTCTTGCTCTATCACCCAGGCTGGAGTGTGGTGGCTCCAACTCAGCTCGCTGCAACCTCCGCCTCCCTGGCTCAAGTAATTCTTGTACCTCAGCCTCCCAAGTAGCTGGGACTACAAGCCTGAGCCTCTACACCTCACTAATTTTTTTTGTATTTTTAGTAGAGACAGGGTTTTGCCATGTTGGCCATGCTGGTCTCAAACTCCTGACCAGGTAATCTGCCCTTCTTGGCCACCCAAAGTGCTGGGATTACAGGCATGAGCCACTGCACCCAGCCTCCAGTTGCTTTTTGGAAGCTGTCTGCTAGAATTACAATGCGCGTGTGTGTATTTAGAGTCTATGGAGAGTTTTCTCTACCACTTTTATAGAAGGAATGAGGGTTTTATTTAGCAACTAACATTTAATTTAGTGTAAGCACTTTAGGAGATTATTTTGTGATCTTCACATTAATTCCATGAAGTGTAAGTACTATGATTAGCCCCATTTTACAAACCAGGAAGCTGAAGCATAGAGAGGCTCATTAAGCTCCCCAAGGCCACACAGCCAGTATGTCGTGCAGCCAAGAGTGAGCCAGTATGTGGAACTAATATTTCGGCAATTTGAATCTGGAACGTGGTACCTGTGGGAAGGGTGGAGGTGGCCGCTCATTGCAAGATCAAGAACCCAGGGCAAGAGGAGCTTGACTCTCAGGGCACTCCCAGTTCAGGGGGAGTGTAAGTTCAGGTGAGAGTTACTGCAGGTTCCAGCAGCCACCAGGGGCCAAAGAGGTTTGGGGCCTGGGGCAGCCCAGAAGGCCTTTGTTTCTCCCACCCAGCTTCCCTGAAGCCCCAAGGAAGGGCTTTTACCTGGTGGTCCAGTGGGCACCTAATCAGCCTCATGTGTCTCCCTGCTGGCTGACTCCAGTGTCAGGGTGGTGGTCACTTTGGATTGTGGGGGCTGATTTTGACATCCTTGAAGGCAGAGGCCGGGACAGGATGAAAAGGTCCTAACCAGCACACCCATCCAATGATGTTTCATTACTTTTGCCAAATGCTGGAAGGAGAGAGTAAATCTGGACATAACGGCGACTTTTTCCCCTTCCATCCGTGTTTTTTTCTCTGATAAAAATAGCAAGTAAACAGAGACAAACTACATATATATTTGTTTGTTTGTTTTTTGAGACAGAGTCTTGCACAGTTGCCTGAGCTGGAGTGCAGTGGCCTGGTTCAAGCGATTCTCCTTGCCTCAGCCTCCCAGGTAGCTGGGATTACAGGCACTCGCCACCACACCTGGCTAATTTTATTTTATATTTTTAGAAGAGATGAGGTTTCACCAGGTTGGCCAGCCTGGTCTCGAACTCCTGACCTTGTGATCTGCCCATCTCAGGCTCCCAAAGTCCTGGGATTACAGGCGTGAGCCACTGTGCCCAACCTACCAACTTAGATTTATAGCCCAACTGAAAATGTAGCAGCCACTGCACAGCTTCTTTTCTCTGTGTAAAAGCTTCATGCTCTTCTGTGTTGAAGAACAGGGGAGGCTATAAAGAAAATTTCCCATAACCCCTCCACCAAAAGATAATTGCTATTATCATTTTCCAGCCTTCTTTTTCCCTATCCGACACAGTCTTTCCATTGTGAACTTGAGTGACCTCCATCAGCCTCTTGTTCTGAGGCTAAATGGTTTGTGCTAGCTATGGGACTTGCCACGCAGGGAGATACCCAGCGAAACCTCTGTGCCTCCCACCCGCATAACTGGCCCCCGTTGGCTCTGAATGAAGCCACTCTTCTGGTAGATTGCATTTAAGGAATGTCTTAAATGGGCTGAGGAACAAAGGCCTCCCGGGACCCAAAGCCTCTTTGTCTGGCCTGGACCCTGGTGGCTGCTGGAACCTGGAGTGTCTTGAGTCTGCCTCCACATGCCCTCTGAACTGCTGGAGTGCCCCAGGGGTTGGATTTCTGTCACCCTGGGCTCTTTCTGATTCTGATCCCTAGGTGAGCAAGCCACTTCCATGCCCTTCCCACGTGTACCCTTGAGAAAATCATCCCACGAGAGCACCACTCAAGAGGGTGACACCTCCTGTCCTTCCAGCCTGTCAGCTGCCAGGGGCTGCCTCTGGGAGCTCACTTCAGAGCTGTTCACTGGGCCAGATGGGGACTTGAGAACCCTTTTCCCAGACCTACTGGACTGACCAGCCCAGACCCTTTAAATCGGAGGAGCTTTCATTAGTGAAGGCAGGGGGTATGTGTCTGTCTATCTATCTGTCTAGAAGGCTTATGGTTAGCAGATGTTTTCTAATCACTGGCCGTAGTTTATCCAAGCACTGAACTTAGATTAGTATTATCTAGCACTATCTAGAACTTGGCAGAGCACTATCTGGGCACAGTGGGGGAGGAAATCAAACCAGAAGATATAGTCCCTGCCAACACAGAGCTTTCAGTTTGTCCCGTGTGCTATTGGGCTGGACAGACAGGTAGTGCTTCTGGGCAGTTTGAGACAGAGTGGATGTGGCCCTTGACAGGACTGAGGTCTTTTCTCCCTCTCTGTGCTTGGTTTCATGTCTTCAGCTGTGACTGTGTGAATTTTCAAAGGCCCTATCTGAGTAGCTTTGGTTCCAGCTGGCTCCTAAGCTGGGTTGGAATTCTGCTCTTGGGGAGGTTTGTTCCACTGGAGAGGTCAGCAGGGGGCAACTCGACTTGTTTTTCCAATAGGTCAAGCCACGGCCTAGCGTCTGTCCCATCTCCTCAGTTTCAACAGCTAATCTGGGACTGTGGAGGGTGGGCTGTTCCTGGGGAAAGTGCTTGAAGTGATGAGACTCAAAGATAGGTGAGAAAAAGCAGATCTTGCAAAAATGATGGCAAGATGACCCTTGCGGGTCAGGCTAGGCGGGAGCAGAGCATTCACAGTGCTAGGAAGTGAAGCAAAACCCCTTTCTCCCTCACCGTTTCTTGGAGATGGAGATAAAGAAAAACTTCTTGAGTATTTACATTGGAGAAAGTTATTTACATTTCTGGCTCAGTTTCCTGGGTTTCAAGCAGGCAGAAATGACCACAGTCTGCTTTGGGTGCTGATTTTCAGTGATAAGAGCTTCCACTTGCTTAAGCAGGACAAAAAACTGAGCACAGTGATATGTAAACATATAGACATTTTGAGACAACTTGACCCTTGCCTTCTATACTGTGGCTTTTTTTTTTTTTCAAGAGACAGGGTCTCATTATGTTGCCCAGGCTGGATTTGAATTCCTGGGCTCAAGTGGTCCTCCCACCTCCAGGGTTGCTGGCACTACAGGTGTGTGCCACCACACCTGGCTCAGCCTTCTTTCTTCTTTTCTTTTCTTTTTTTTTTTTTTGAGACAGAGTTTCACTCTTGTTGCCCATGCTGGAGTGCAATGGCACGATCTCAGCTCACTGCAACCTCTGCCTCCTGGGTTCAAGCAATTCTCATGCCTCATCCTCCTGAGTAGCTGGGATTACAAGTGTGTGTCATCATGCCCAGCTTGTTTTTGCATTTTTAGTAGAGGCAGGTTTTGCCATGTTGGCCAGGTTGGTCTCGAATCCTTGACCTCAAGTGATCTATCCACCTTGGCCTCCCAAAGTGCTGGGATTACAGGCACGAGCCACTGCACCCAACCCCAGCCTAGCCTTCTGCACTCTTACTGTCCAAAAGGAAAAGGACTTGTTTAGGAGAAAACATATTTTCAAGTATATCTGACTTTATGTAACAGGTATGAGCCTGGAAAGTTTTACATGTAGATCAGAATTGTCATATAGGAGAACTATGAAAGTTTGCTTTTTAAGGAACTTGACACATAATTTTATAAGGTAAAATGACTTCATAAAGCAAATCATCACAACTTTAGGTGGTTCTTAACCTTGGCTGTGCATTAGACTCACCTGGGAAGATTGAAAAGTCCTTTGCCAGGTTACACCCAGAGCAATGACAGCAGAATCTCTGGGGGTGCACCCAGGCATCAGGACTTTTGAAGTTCCCCAGGTGATTCCAGGGTGCAGCCTGGGCTGAGAATCACTGCTTTGCCTCTTGTATGCATGTTTCTGAGTGGCCATACATTCTGTGAACCTAAAGCAGGGCACGTCCTCTAAAGTCAGCAGTAAGGTGCCTTTGAGAGCGTGGCAGTCTGGTACTGGAATGCAGGAACTGCTATTCTGTGCAGAAGTGCCTAGCAGAGAGGCTATAAAAATTCTTCCTAGAAAGAAAAAGGAATAAACTTCTCATGCATTGCAACCTGGATGAATTTCATATGCCTTATGTTAAATAAAAGAAGTCAGACTCCAAACGCTATTCATGCTGCCATGATCTGGGAGTAGGGAGGGGGCTGCACAGAGAAACTTTCTTGGGTAGTGAGAAGGTTCTGTGCCTTCATTGTGGTAGTCGTGGTTAACACAGCTGAGGGTGCTGGTCAAAACCGATAGAAATGCTCAGCAAAAACAGGAGAGTTGGCCAGGCATGGTGGCTCATACCTGTAATCCCTGCACTTTGGGAGGCCAAGGCAGGTGGGTCACCTGAGGTCAGGAGTTTGAGACCAGCCTGGTCAACAGGATGAAACCTGGTCTCTGCTAAAACTACAAAAAAAATTAGCCAGGCGTGGTGGCGGGTGCCTATAATCCCAGCTACTTGGAAGGCTGAGGCAGGAGAATCCCTTGAACTAGGAAGGTGGAGGTTGTAGTGAGCCAACGTCGTTCCACTGCACTCTAGCCTGGGTGACAAGAGCGAAACTACATCTCAAAAAAAAAAAATAGGAGAGTTTACTGAATTTAAATTATATCCCAATAAAAAAGTTTTTTGTTTAAAAAATTCATTGCCTTATCAACAATGAATGGATAAGTAGAATGTAGTATATCCATATAATCGAATTATATTTGGTCTTAAGAAGGAAGTAGCCATACATGCTACAACATGGATGAACCTTGAAGACATAATGCTAAGGGAAAGAAGTCAGATGCCACATTTATACGAAATACCCAGAATAGGCAAATCCACTGGACAGAAAGCAGATTTGTGGTTGCCAGCCTCTCAGCATAGGAGGAAACAGGGAAGTCACTGCCTAATGAATTCTCCTTTGAGGTCACTGCCTAATGAATTCTCCTTTCAGGTAATAAAGCTCTGGAACTAGATCGTGGTAATGGTGGTACAACATTGGGAATCTTAACATCACTGAATTGTAAACTTTAAGATGGTTAAAATAGTACATTTTATGTTAATCTGTATTTTGCCATCACAAAAAAAGCAAGAGGGCTGGGCGTGGTGGCTCATACCTGCAATCCCAGCTCCTTGGGAGGCTAAGGCAGGAGGATCCCTTGAGGCCAGGAGCTCAAGGTCAGCCTGGGCCACATTGCTAGACTCTGTCTCTACAAAAAATTTAAAAATTAGCGGGGTGTGGTGGTGCCTGCCTATAGTCCCAGCTACTTATGGGGGGCTGAGGCAGGAGAACCACTTGAGCTCAGGAGGTTAAGGCTGCAGTGAGTCATGATTGCACCCTGTACTCCAGCCTGGATGACAGAGTGAGACCTTGTCTCAAAAAACAAGTAAAGTAAAATAAAAATAAGAAAAAAAGGATCCTACTTTCTATCAACAGGCCAGACACGCAGTAGATACTTGGTAAAGGCTGACTCAATGTTTTGCATTTTGGAAGAAAGGGGGCATTTTCTCTGAGGTCACCCTTCTTAGGTGGCATGAAGGGGTCTGTTTTTCCAGAAGCTCCTCTTGAGAACTTGAGAGCCCTCTCTGGTCAGGAGGAAGTTCTTCGACATTTTCCTCCCTCCCTGGCATCTGCAGGATGCTGCTGCTTCTCGCAGAAACCTTCACAAGGCTCCTGACTCTGACTGCTCCCCAGCAGTTGGGCTCATGAGGATAATACACTCAGTGGCTTGATCTTGATCTTGGGAACTGTTGGGGAGAGGGGTGCACGTCTTTCTACATAAAGCGCAGGTCTGCTCAGCTTGACACTGGGAAGGAAAATCATGTCCATCTCAGGTCTTCAGCAAATGCAGCTGAATAAATAAAAATGTGTGCATAAAACAGCAGGGAAACCATGAAGAGTGGCTTTTTCGGCGTGTTGGGAAGGCATTTATGGTTGGGAACTTAGTGACCAAAAAGCAAGACAGCCTCAAGATGAGAAAAGTTGGGGGAGGAGGTCATCACCACGGCCAAGGGCAATGAATCGAGCAGTTGAACCGCCCAGCCCTGCGTGGGCCTTGGAAGTCCCGAACAAGAATCTTATTGACCCTGAGCAGACAACCTTGAACTTTAACAGAGCCGGGATGGAAAGCCTGCACAAGGGCCTACAGTTTCCAGAATGAACAACACATTTATGTCTCCCTCCCTCCATAGGAGGACGAGGAAGAGACCAAAATGAAAGTGTGGGGGATGGTGGGGGAGAAAGGAAATGTGGTGAGCGGGTTCCAGGGCCTCGGGCAGCAGCCACATTCCTCTAAGGGATGCCCACCCCTCTGAGCCCTGGGGGCTGAAAAATGTCACTGAGGTTGGCACACACTGGGGCCTTGCCTTTGTTGATTGTTATTTTCCCAAGCCTGTAGCTGGACCCAAAAAGGATGTGTCTGGAGGAGAATCACTGATGGCCTCCAGTGTGCTTAGCGCCTTGTTGGACACCCAAATCTACAAAACACGACCCTTGACCAGAAAGAGTTTCTGCCTAGCCCTAGAGATAGACACACACCCAGATGACTGTGCGCAACTGGTTTTCACAGTCCACAAACTCAGGAGGCAGGTGCCAGCAAGAGAGCTGAGTGCCGCTGGTCACGGTGGCTTCATGGAGAAGGGCTGGCTGGACCTGGAATAATGATATTGATCTACAGAGGAAGGGGAGTGACAGCCTTCCCTTTTGACCCTCTCTCATCCCCAGGCCTGTGTTCCATCAACCCTGGGGCTTCCCTTCACCTGCCACAGCCTAGAAGAAAAGGAGGGTAAGAGTCACTCTCCCCCACGCATCTGCCTGGCCCACCCGCTCCCCAACAGGCAGGCACCACGGCTGCCTGGTTCACCGGTGTCTGATGGCGTTCCGCATCTCCCTCCCCCAGTGCCTATGTCGGCAGGTCCTGTGGGCTCTCCCTGTCTCATGTCTCCAGTTCACTCTTTTTCTTCATCTTTACACCCTTTACCTTGTGGAGTATGAAGGACCGAAGGGCAGGGACTATGACTCAAATACACTTTCCTGGCTCCCTTGGAATGACTACAACCAACGGATGGATGGCAGACGCAAGTGCTTTGAACTTGGAAGTGATTGGATTTGATCCCCCATGCCACAACTCATCAAAGATTGGCCAAATTAGATTGTAATTCAGCCTCCTTAGCCCATTCCCGCAGCTGTGCACTTGCAGCGTGGTTGTGGGAATTGAGGTGGTACAGCTGATGGCATGGGCACAGCTGCTGCGATTAGCTCACACCCTCATCATTCCATATGCACTCATGAGTTTTCATCTAACTAGCCTCCCTGCCTCCGCTGCCAGCCCCCTTCCATCCACCCTCCCCACTGTTTCAGGATTATTCTCTCTAGTCTGCTTGAAAAACAGCCTTGCATGGCCCCGCAGAATAAGGCACCAACTCCTAAGCAGCGCGATAAAGCCCTCTTCATCTGCATCACCCCAATCCACAGTTTTGGCCTCAAAGCCCACCTTCCCCCCTTTGAGGCTCACCCTTCCCCCACCTCCCTGCTCCATGTGCCCCCGATACACAGAGCCAATGGGTGGTTTCCCAGACACACCATGTGCTTTCAGGCCTCAAGTTTCCTGAGCATCTCATCCCTTTTTCTTTTTCTTTTCTTTTTTTCTGAGACAGAGTCTCTCTCTGTTACCCAGGATGGAGTGCAGTGGTGTGATCTTGGCTCACTGCAACTTCTGCCTCCTGGGTTCAAGTGATTCTCCTGCCTCAGCCTCCCGAGTAGCTGGGACTACAGGCGCACGCCACCACGCCCGGCTAGTTTTTGTATTTTCAGTAGAGACATGGTTTCGCCATCTTGGCCAGGCTGGTCTTGAATTCCTGATATCAGGTGATCCGCCCACCTCGGCCTCCTAAAGTGCTGGACCTATAGACGTTACAAATGTGAGTTACTGTGCCCGGCCATCCCTTTTTCTTAAAATGTCTCTGCCCCTCCCCAGTAAGCTTCTATGCATTCCTCAATGACAAGCTAAAATTCCTTTCCCTAATAAACCTGGAGTTTGCCTCACTTTCCTCATTGCATTGCTGGTCCTTGGAGATATCCCTGGATTAGCTCTCTTCTTACCCTGTGTTCACTGGGCCCCTGGGAGGCCTGAAGACCCCTTGGGGTCACCTTTGTCTCCCCGGGGCCAGGCCTAGTACTTTCCACCCTTTGGCTTGGTACATATTGGCTCATGTGTAATAGAAACAAAGGCTATTTTCCAGGAATCGGGCAGCTTTTGGGAATAGCCAAGGATGCGGAAGTGAAAAGATACTTGGAGTTTCTGTGGCTTTTTTTTCTTTTTTTTTTGAAGTGGCAGCAGAGGGACAGCCTTGAGAAATTCAGAAGTCAGGAAAAATGCAGCTTGAGACCCCAATTGCCTTGCAAGGCCCTTTCACTTTCCCTTGTCCCCTGAGGCTGAGTTCAAGGCCTGGTGTCCTTGTCCTCAATTTATTCTCCCTGGTTTGGCTTCTTTAAGCTCACTGCTTTTGAGCCTCTTGAGTTCCTGCAGGCGACAGGAAACTCATGAATAGCTATTAGAAACAAAACACAACACCAGCTAAGGCCTTTGAGTTGGGAGACCATGCTTTATTCTTTCTTTTAAATGTTTCCGTGGGCCAGCCTAGTAGGTGTGAATCAATGCTCGTGGACCTGATGGTAGGAAATGTTTGTTTGCAGACCGTCAGGGGTCACATTGATCAAGCTGGATTATGGTCCCTTCTGACTTTATCTCAGGCAAGAGTTGGGATTTTGCCACCGTCGCTCTCCTTTCATTTCCTTGTTGGATTCAGTTTCAACGTCTTGGTGCTGTCTCCTGTTCTGCTCCAGTTCAGCTCAGTCATCCAGGCCCGGCAGCACCATTGCCTTGGATGAGGGCACGGTGATGCTGGCAGTGTGGCTCTTGGCCCTTGGTGAGCCAGTCTGGCTATAGCAGGGCATGGGCAGAGGCCTCTAGCTCTAGCAGAAAAGCTCTCCTGGGTCAGATGGTGGGAGGCCCTCCTGGTTAAGGTCAAGGTCAGTAGGGCTTTTGCTGGGTGCAACCTCTAGTGATGCCCATAGTAAATGATCCCCACTGATGCTTCTCTCTCTGCGGAGAAGCTCCTGCGGCCCATGCTCTTTGGGCAAACATTTGACTACTGGAAGAGCTTAGTCTCTGCCCTGTACTCTGGTGCCCAGGGGCAGCCTCCTTCCCTCCCTCCCTCCCTCCTTGCTGGTTATTTGTAAATCTGCTCAGTGTCATGGTGGCGCTTACCAGCAATGCCAGAGAGACAAGGGGGAGGGGGGGAGGTGAGCAAGTAAGTGCAGGCTTCCCACAAAGAGCCTGTTTCTCCTTAGCCACTGACTTGCCCCCACAGTGACACAAACGAAGGGCTGCTGTGCAGACGGGGGAGCTTACTTACGCTGGTCTGGAGCAGAGCAACGACGAGGAAAGCAGGAGGGGCCGAGGGCTCTAGATGGTGGGCAAGTTGCTAGGGTCCGGGTTTCAGAGCAGCTCGTTCATATGGTAAACTCTAGGAGTTAGAGCCAGGCACAGTGGCTCACTTTTGTAATCCCAGCACGTTGGGAGGCAGAGGTGGGTGGCTCACCTGAGGTCAGGAGTTCAAGACCAGTCTGACCAACATGGTGAAACCCCTTCTCTACTAAAAATGCAAAATTAGCCCGGCGTGGTGGCACATGCCTGTAAGCCCAGCTACTCGGGAGGCTGAGGCAGGAGAAATGCTTGAACTCAGGAGGCAGAGGTTGCGGTGAGCCGAGATCACAGCATTGTACTCCAGCCTAGGCAACAAGAGCAAAACTCCATCTCAAAAAAAAAAACCACATAAAACAACACAAACTTAACAACAACAACAAAAACTCTAGGAGTAGGTCTCATGGACACCATTTGGGGGAAGAATTGTTTGGGTTCTCAGTGCTGTGACTGTATTATGTAAGCTAGATAAGTGGAGGAGAGATGCTTTGAAAAATTCCATTTATTCCAATATTTTGGCTAGATGGGAACTGCTAGATACCTGGATTTTTAATGGGCTTGTCTTTAGTTCTAATCCAGGCCACTAAACTTTCATTTACTCATTTAGTCAACAAATACTTTTTTTTGAGACTAAGTCTCCCTCTGTTGCCCAGGCTGGAGTGCAATGGTGCGATCTCAGCTCACTGCAACCTCTGCCTTCCAGGTTCAAGCGATTCTCCTGTCTCAGCCTCCTGAGTAGCTCTGATTACCGGCATACGCCAACACGTCCAGCTAATTTATTGTATTTTTGGTAAAGATGGGGTTTCTTTTTTTTTTCTTTTTTCTTTTTACATTTTTTTTTTTAATAGAGATGGGGTTTCACCATGTTGGCCAGACTGGTCTTGAACTCCTGACCTCAGGTGAGCCACCCATCTCGGCCTCCCAAAGTGCTGGGATTACAGGCGTGAGCCACCGTGCCTGGCCAAGAGAGATGGGGTTTCATTGTGTTCCCCAGGCTGGTCTCAAACTCCTGAGCTCAGGCAATCCACTCACCTCAGCCTCCCAAAGTGCTAGAATTACAGGCATGAGCCACCACGTCCGCCCAAGTCCACAAATATTTATTGGACATTGTGCTGGACCTTGGAAATGTGAGCTCCACACAAAGCCTGTCCTTGGAGCTTGCAGCTAAATGGTGACACAGACAGCTACACTATGGCACAGTCAGAGCTGTGAGAGGCTGTCTTAGTTTCTTATTGCTGTGGTGACAAACTACCGAACTTGGTGACATAAAGCAACACGAACTCATTAATTTACAGTTCTGAAGATCCAAATCTGAGAGGGGGCCACAGGGCTCTGTTTCTCTGGAGGCTCTAGGAAAGAATCTACTTCCTCACCTCTTCCAGATTCCAGAAGCCACCTGTGTTCCTTGGCTTATGGTCCCTTCCTCCAGCCCCAAAGCCAACTTGGTGGCATCTTATCTCCCTGACTGTTACCCGCCTCCCTCCCTCTTATCAGGGCTCACCTGCACAAACCAGGATAAACTCCTTAATTAAATCACATCTGTGACGTCCCTTTGCTTTGTCAAGTAGCATATTCACAGATTCGGGGGGTCAGGTCATGTACATCATTTGGGGCTCAGTATTTAGCCCACCACAGAGGCCAGTGCTGGTAACATGGGATTATCTGTTAACGAGGCCCAGAGAAGGGGTCTCAGGAGGAATGTTATCTAGACCAAGACCTGAGGTGTTACAGCAGGTAGCTCGTTAGACATGAGCAGGGCAGGAGAGGGCGCCCCACCGTGCCCTACACGCTAGGAGTGTTGGATGAACCACGAGGTGATTGATGGGCAGGCAGTTGTTAACCTTTTCTCTAAGTAATCACTGGTCACAGCCGGAGCCAGGGAAAGGCAGGCTCCTGATAGAAAACACCAGAAACCAACCAGCAGCTTCCCAGTAAGCTCTGGGGGGCAGGAGAAGTAACGCGAGATCCCAGGAGTATGCCAGTGTTTAAAACGCCAAGTGACGGGTCAAGCCTCACGCTTGCTTTCTAAAGTCACCCACGTGGCTGTGTTCCCAGCTAGACTGCTTTTCCTTTCCTCACTGTTCCAGAGTTTTGTTTTGTTCTTTTTCTGAGATGGAGTTGCACTCTTGTTGCCCAGGTTGGAGTGCAATGGAAGGATCTCGGCTCACTGCCATCTCCGCCTCCTGGGTTCACGCGATTCTCCCGCCTCAGCCTCCTGAGTAGCTGGGATTACAGGAGCTCGCAAAATACAATTAGCCTGGCTCATTTTGTATTTTTGTACAGACGGGGTTTCCTCTGTGTTGGTCAGGCTTGTCTCGAACTCTTGGCCTCTGATAGTGCTGGGATTACAGGTGTGAGCCACCGTGCCCAGCTAAAGTTTTTAACAAACTTTCACTTCGAAACTCGTCTCAGTTGAATTCTTTCTTCTGAGGAGGCAAGAACTGAGGCTGCTGCAGATCCACATGATAACTACCACCGGTAACAGAGGGACAGGTATGATTTAGCAGAGGAGAAGACCATGAAGTGTGAAAGCCAGAGAAGGAGAGAGGGGTGCAGTGTCGGGGCTGTGGAGTATGGCAGTGACCAGGGGTGAGGCTGCTGCCGTCTGCGGGGCTTTGGAGGCCAGGTAGGGCTTCTGAAGAACAGGTGTGGCTTTTTGTTTTGTTTTGATTTTTTGAGACGGAGTCTTGGTCTGTTGCCAAGCTGGAGTGCAGTGGCGTGATCTCGGCTCACTGCAACCTCTGCCTCCCAGGTTCAAGTGATTCTCCTGCCCCAGCCTCCCAAGTAGCTGGGACTACAGGTGCGTGCCACCATGCCCGGCTAACTTTTGTACTGTTAGTAGAGATGGGGAGTCCCCACATTGGCCAGGATGGTCTTGATCTCCTGACCTCAAGATCCGCCCACCTCGGCCTCCCCAAGTGCTGGGATTACAGGTGTGAGCCACTGCTCTCGGCCTCAGGTGTGGCTTTTAAACATGGACAACCTGTGAACAGATTCGTACTTTAAAGCCATGTAGCCAAGATGTGGCTTGGAACTATAAAACTTCAGAGCTGGAAGGAACTTGACAAAGCATTTGACCTAAAAGACCTAAGAAGTAATGAGCCGAAAGCCACCCAGAGAGGATCAAGATGAGACCAACCCTGATTCTAGCTGCAGCTCTAACAGCAGAGCTCAACGGCCCTCAAAACACTTTGGAGGTAGTGCTTTCTTAGTTTCCTGGAGAGCCCTGGGAGGGCAGACGTTTGCAGTGGAGGAGATAGAAAGTTGGCGGACGAGGCCATCGTCACTCCTCCAGCACCTGGTAGGCCTGGGGCTTCAGTGGGGGCTGTTCATCTCCAAGCCAAAGGCCTGTTTGTCTCTCCCTGCGGCCCTGAAGCTGAGAATCCCACCTCCTTCCCACTCCCCCGACACGCTGCCAGACCTCACGCCAAACCCTTCCTCTTGGAACTAGAGGGTTCGGGGTGCATCTGAGCTGGGCCTTTGGAGAGAGGGCAGGTGCTTTAAGTGTCTTCTGTTTTCTGTCCCTAGCCCTGGAGCAGCTGCTGACAGAGTTGGATGACTTCCTCAAGATCCTGGACCAGGAGAACCTGAGCAGCACAGCGCTGGTGAAGAAGAGCTGCCTGGCGGAGCTCCTCCGGCTTTATACCAAAAGCAGCAGTGAGTGTGGGCCCCGGTGGGACGCAGACAGAGGTGGCTGTGAGTCTGTGCGGGTTGCCGCAGCTAAGGACCACAGGCTGGGCGCTATAAACGACACTTGTTTTCTCACGCTTCTGGAGGCCAGAAGTCTAAGATCAAGGTACCACCAGGTTTGGCCTCTCCCGAGGCCTCTCTCCCTGGCGTGCTGGCGGCTGTCTTCTCCCTGTGTCCTCACATGGGTTTCCTCTGTGTCTGTGTCCCAATCTCCTCTTTTTATTTAACTTTTTTGAGGCAGAGGCTCATTCTGTCACCCAGGCTGGAGGACAGTGGCGCAATCATGGCTCACTGCAGCCTCAACCTCCTGGGCTCCCAAGTAGTTGGGACCACAGGTGTATTCCACCATGCTCTTTTCTTTTTTTTCTTTTCTTTTTTTTTTTTTTTTTTGTAGAGATGGGATTTCGCCATGTTGCCCAGGCTGGTCTCGAGCTCCTGGGCTCAAGCCATCTGCCCTGCCTTGGCCAGGATTACTGTGCCAGGATTACAGGCTTGAGCCACCGCGCCCAGCCTTAATCTCCTCTCTGTTTTTGTTTGTTTGTTTTGAAATAGAATCTTGCTCGGTCACTCAGGCTGGAGTGCAGTGGCATGATCTCTACCCACTGCTACCTCCGCCTCCCAGGTTCAAGCAATTCTCTGGCCTCAGCCTCCAGAGTAGCCGGAATTACAGACACCTGCCACCACACCAGGCTAATTTTGTATTTTTAGTAGAGACAGGGTTTTGCTATGGTGACCAGGCTGTTCTCAAACTCCCGACCTCGGGTGATCCACCCACCTCAGCCTCCTGAAGTGCTGGGATTACAGGTGTGAGCCACTGCGCCTGGGCCCTAATCTCCTCTCTTTATAAGGGTATCAGTCATAGTGGATTAGGGCCACCCCAGTGACCTTATTTTAACTTAGTTACCCCTTTGAAAACCCTATCTCCAAATGCAGTCATATTCTGAGTTATACTGGGTGCTAGGATTTAATATATGAATTTTGAAGGGATGCACTTCACCACATAGCAATGGTGCAGGACTGACCCAACTTGGGCAGGAGACCCAGAAATCTCTCGACATAGCTCATGAGTGAGGTTTTAAACAAAGTATTTTCAAAGCATTCTTCCATGCTGGTTGAAAATAGAAATGTAATAATAAACTATAATAATAGCGAGGGCGTATTGAGCATTCCCACGAGTATAGGTAATAACCCGTTTCATCTTCAAGACCTCTCTGTGAGGCTGGTACCATTGTTAGAGAGGGAAACGGAGACCTGGAGAGTTTAAATAACCTGCTCAATATGATACAACCCAAGGGAACACCTAGTTGGAAGACTGTGTAAATTACAGAACCCTGAGTCCATAATTTTTCTTTTTTTTTTTTTTGAGATAGAGTTTGCGTATAATGTGCACATATGTAAAATAATCAATTCAGTGAGTTTTGATAGTTGTTTACCCCTGGTGTCCTTATCACCCAAAATAAGATATAAAACATTTTCATCATCCGGAAAGTTCTGTCTCGGCCATTCCCAGCAGCCCTACACAAGCAACCATTGTGCTTTCTCCTGGCACGGATTAATATTGCCTGCACTGGTGCTCTGTAGAAACAGATTCATATGATGTGTACTGTATTTCTGGGTTCTTCTCTGGAGAGTCATCCATGCCATTGCGTGTGTCTGCAGTTCGTTCCTTTTGTTGCTGAGTAATATTCCATCCTGTGAATAGATCACAATCTGTTTATCCTTTCAGTTATTGATGGGCACTAGGATTGTTTACAGATTTGGAGTATTATAAACGAGGCAGCTAGGAACATTCTTGAATAAATCTTCTTGTGGGCATATGGTTTTCTTTTTAGCAAATTCAGATTCTTTTAAGAAAGGAAAAACCTTTTTGTGAAGTCCTAACAGTTGAGTTGATTTTGATGTCAGATGTTTGAGAATTGGAAGTGCTGTTTGGGGACAGTCGGGGACCATGTGAGGGCATCTAATCCATCTGCCTCTCAGCAGGGGCAGCCCATGTCCTGCCAGAGAAGGGAAGTCTCCACCTGCCCCAGTCATCACAGTCCAGAAATAATTCCTTGTATCCAACCTGAATCTGCCAGGTTACATTTCGAGGCCTCTCCCCACTTCTGTTCCCTGTGGAACTGGTCTCTAGTCTCTGAAAAGCTGTCGTAAAGCCAAGGCATGTTGGTATATGCCCATTTGCCTTCTCTTCTGGAGGAATCATCTGCCCTAGCCTCTCATCAGAGGTGTTTTCCTTCAGTCTTTGCAGCTTCCCAGGCTCTGGAAGGCTTTGTAGGGAGCGTCTGCCAGCCTGCCGTCTGCCGCCGCGAGTGCTGGTCAGAAACACATCAAAGAAGTCCACCATGGGAATGCAGATGGGAAATCCACATTACAAAGCGGGAAAGTTAAAGTGGGATGACTCACTCCATGAAGGATTCATCAATGGAGTCTTCTGTAAAGCACACTCCCCAGACCACTTAGATGTGTTCCACCTTAAACGTTCAATGATAAAGAACGCCTCTTTTGGGAACTGGAAAGCACCTGTTTGTGATAGGTCTGACTCATGGTTCTTGGTGCTAACCCCTCTGGCAGTGCCTCCTACATGGGGTCTCTTTTTTGAATTAACCTGTGATGTGGCTTCCTGTATGATAACCCTTTTGTTTTGCCCTTGATCAGTTCTTATAAAGTCAGGCCTTCCCCTCTCCTTGGACTCTGCAGCTCGTAGTGGGTGGGAAGCTTCTGGGAACTGGTCATGGGTTCCCCAAGGTGAATTGTCTCCAGAGTGCCACCCAGGCACAGCCACTCTGAGGCTTGGGGCTTGTGTTCTCAGAAGTGAAGCCCACTTGTTAGTAGCCACTGTTTAATAGAACTTCCCTTGCGGTCCTCTTTGCACCCCTTGACTGCAAAGTGGGTAGACTGCAGAAGATACAATAGCAGCCAGTATTTACTGTGTACTCGGTGTGCCTGTACTTAATGCAGTAAATGACATGGATGATATCATTCATATTTTATCATTCCCATTTTACACAAGGAAACCAAGCCCCTGAAAGTCACTCACCTGAGTGCACATGGCTTGAGGGCAGAGCCAGAGCTTGGGCCTGGGCAGGTGGACCTGACCTTATCTCCGCCTACTCTATTGCACTGCAGTAACTTGTGTCGCACAGGACAGAATCCTAAACACACATACCACACCTGAATTTACAGCATTCTTTCTCTCGGCCTCCCAGGCCCGCCTCTATCAAAAAATTAGCTCAGCCTGTTGAGACTTGTAGGTGGAGGCAAGGTGATCATCTCTAGATAGCCGTGGTCCACACAGGCTGAGCTGTTGGTCACTTGCACGTGTTTTGGGCAGGATGTGTATGTGTGCATTTACACTTTACAAATGGAATTGTCTATCTGGGTTTTCTGATCTTTGATTTTTTTTTTTTTTCTTGGTGTAACACAAAGTTTCTACCTTCTTTGCTTTTTGTCTGGATGGAAGAGGTCAAAGCACAAACTAGGATCTGTTTGTGGAGGGCTTGGGTCCCTGGGGTCTCTCTCAGCTTTCACCAGTGAGAGCTGTGTCCCCACCCTGCCAGCCCCCACACCCGCCTCACACTCCCACCCCCACCCTCAGAGGCTCCAGGGACGTTTCAGTGGTTGCCACTGATAGAAGCACGTCAAATGTTCTCTATCCAGTGGTAGCAAAGAGGTTCATGTTCTTCCTCCCCCACCCCATGCGAGTTCTCTGGGAAAGACCACCCTCTGCAGATCTCCAAGCACTTCCAGCTCACCTTCCCAACACCTTCAGGCCATAGTCATTTCCCACCCGCTGTGTGACGAGATCGGATTCAGGTCTGTCTCCCCTGCTAGACTATGGGGCTCACAAAGGCAGAGACAACATCTGTTCTGTCTTCTGCTGTATACCCAGCACTTCTGGAGATAATTGAGTGAATGATAGAAAGTTCTCTAGCCCAAGGCTGCCACCTCCCAAACAGGACTCAGAAGTCTGGCCTCCCTGTCCGCAACCCTTCTGTCTAGGGCCAGGTTTACTGTACTTTTCCAACAATTGCAGAAGATCTTGGGAGCCTCTTACTTCCCAACCTGGATAGTCCTGGATTAGCAATCCTTTGGGCATCAAAACCAAATCAGCCTCAGCCTACAGCGCACCCCAGGTGGGCTGATGCACCCTCATGAAGTGGCCAGCCTGACTTTTCTCTGCAATTTACAAATCATCATCTTAGAAAGCACCAGCTCAGAATCTAACATTTAAAACAATAACATTTTGTCTTTTATTTTTTTGTACAGGTGCATGAACTTAGTTAATGATATATAAAAAAACACCAAACACTATTTATGTTCCAGTTCCTTTTCTGATTTTTATCAGCATTATCTGAGTATTTTGGAGCAGTTGTGGTTTGCCTCTGTTTCTGCTTTACATTATTTTATATTTAGAATTGCTGCATGCACACATTTCCATATGTTGACAATTCATAAACTCTTTCAGCTAGTCTGAAACATGATCTTATAATTAAACTCCAAGTCTTGGATATCTTTATAAACAGCAGACACAGAGCTACCTTGGGTGGAGTTCAATGCTGGATGAATCCTAATGTGTAACCAGCCCTCTATGGGTAGACGTTTAAGTTGTATTCTTTTTTTAAAAAAAAATTATGCAACATTGCAGTGAATGTTCTCAAATAGAATTTTCTGTAAATGCTGGAGTTTATCTGTAGGATAAATTTCTGGCAGTAGAAATGCTGGATCAAAGAATATAAACACAAAAATTTATCCTCCAAAATCTTCTCTAAAATGGCCATGCCAATTTGTATGCTCTTCAGTAAACAGTTTAGTTTTGAAAGGTGACTTGCTGTCACATGTGTTGATGTGCCCTGGTTTATGTTGCCATTTTCCTATTGTTCAGCCTTTGAGTCATTTCCCATGTTTTAAGCTGTCATTTTTCGTCTTTGTTAGTTGCAAGGTTACCTTACCTTTTGAAGCCCCCTAGTACCTGAGTTTTGTACTCTTGAAAATGGAAGAGTTTGGTTGAACAGGCAGTATTTCATCATGATTGTTTTCCGTGCTATGCAGACAAGAAAACAGGCACAAGGGTTAGGGGCTTTGCTCAGATTTATGCCATATGGCAAAGCTTTGGTTGAGACCCGTCTCCTACCTCTCCCTGTAGGGCGCTTTTCCCCTACGCCATGCTCTGGAGAAGGGACTGACCCAGCCCCCTTTGAGTCTCAATGGATGGGAGTCTGTGAGTTCTGGTTCGCTCCATTTGTACCTCACAGCTCCCACCCATAAGTGCTGCAGTCCCTGGCACGGGGTGACATTGCTGACTGGTCCTGGCAGGGCAAGGCACCAAGGTGACGAACCCAGGCGCCGATCACTGAGGCTTCTCCAGCCTCCTGTTCCTCTTGGCTCTCGGGGCCCTGCTCTTCAAGCCTGTTGGCTGGAGTTTGGGCGGTCTGTGGCTGTGGAACAGAGTGACGCTGAACTGCTTCCTTTGCCAGAGGTTAGAACTGGGTCCTTCGGCTCAGTAATGCGGTCTCCAACCACTGGAATTTATCAGCCACAAGTTTCTAGGAAATGCAAATTCAGGCTGCAGAAGAAATTCAAGAGGATTTTGATGAAGAGAAACACTAGGATGAGCTTCCTCTGAAGGCTTCTGAAGAAAGGGGCCTTGGGGGATTGGAAATGGAACAAGAGTTATGAGGCCAGCTTTTCTCTGCTCAGACAGGCATGGGAAAGGTGACTTAAACTACACAGAAGTGATTTTAAAGGAGGGCATGGGTTGTGCCACCGCAGGGTATAATCTGTAGGATAGAGCCAGTGGCTGGTGGCTCTCCAGTTCTTACTCTTGGGATACTTATCCCTTTAAACTCAGAACTCATGTGATTTGGGTATTCTGGTCCCCCTTCACCCATCCAATGGCCCTAGAGGCCTGGGAGCTAAATTTCCAAGTCTTCAGTGTGACCTGCCTTATCTACACATCACTTGGATTAACCCATTCAAGTAATTCAGACTAGAGTGAGAATGACAGAATTTTTTTTTGAGATGGAGTCTCCCTCTCTCCCTCTCTCCCTCTCCTCTCTCCCTCTCTCCCTCTCTCCCTCTCCTCTCTCCCTCTCTCCCTCTCCTTCCGCCGCCCCCCTCTGCCTCCGGGATTCAAGCAATTCTCCTGCCTCAGCTTCCCAAGTAGCTGGAATTACAGACATGCACCACTATGCCCAGCTAATTTTTGTATTTTTAGTAGAGACGGGATTTCACCATGTTCGCCAGGATGGTCTCGATCTCCTGACCTCATGATGCACCTGCCTCAGCCTCCCAAAGTGCTGGGACTACAGGCATGAGCCACTGCACCCAGCTGATCAGAAATATTTTACAATTTAAATGTAATTCTAGGAAGCCCAGAGACATCTCTTCTTGGTGGTATAGAAGGCAGATCTTTGAACTTAAGATTTCTTTTTTTTTTTTTTTTTCCTTTTTAAGACGGAGTCTCACTCTGTTGCCCAGGCTGGAATGCAGTGGTGCGATCTCGTCTCACTGCAAACTCTGCCTCCAGGGTTCCAGTGATTCTCCTGCCTCAGTCTCCTGAGTAGCTGGGATCATAGGCAAATGCCACCGTGCCTGGCTAACTTTTGTATTTTTAGTAAAGAAGGGGTTTCACCATGTTGGCCAGGCTGGTCTCCATCTCCTGACCTCAAGTGATCCACCCATCTCGGCCTCCCAAAGTGCGAGATTTTTATTTCTTAAGCTATCCTCTGTATCCTACTTGCCCCCGCACCCTGAATCAGGCTAGAAAACTGGCAGTCAGCAACTTGTCATTTCTCTTTTGGAGATCTGTCAGCTCTTTCCCTGTTGGACTACTCTTTCCGTCCCCTGAAAATGCTGGGTGCTTTTACTGGAATGCAAACAGATGAAAAGCGCTCTGGAGGAACACGGTTTCTAGCTGGAGGCCCTTTCTCTTCATGGAGTCACACGAAGCCCATGTCTCCTTCCTTCTGCAGGCTCCGATGAGGAGTACATTTACATGAACAAAGTGACCATCAATAAGCAACAGAATGCAGAGTCTCAAGGCAAAGGTATGTGGCTGGGATCGCTGAAGGGATGGCCCCTCTGGGGATGGGGGAAGGTCCAAGCTGGTTCTGTTCCACCTTTCCTTTCTCCCAGCCAGCACGCAGACCGGCCTGGCGGAGTTGTTTTTGGAAGCCACATTTTGGTTGGTGGTATTTTGGGTGGATGTATTTTGGGATGCTTCAACAGGCCACCCCTCCTTGCCTGCTGGATAAGGAGTCTGGCCCTAAGACTTTTTGGCTGTTCCCGGCATCATCCCAGGAACAGGAAGTCGTAATTCAGAGGTCTGAAGAAAGCAGCTGTGTGTGCTGCTGATCCCACAGTTCTGCCTTTATGTCTTTTGATAGAAGTCTGTGTTGAGGAAGAGGAGAGAGAAATAAATGGTGGTGTCAGCAACTGCCTTGATAGTCAAATATCACGTCCAAAGGTGCTGTCTTTGGCGGAACGTTTTCTCTCCCGTGGGAAGGACGTATGCTGTCTTCTGTGTGGCCTCACTCTTCTGCTCTGTTTTGCTCTCTGCTTTTCCCTTAAAGCCTCCAGGGAGGGGCCTGGCAGGACCCCAGGGAGGCCCAGAAGTATGCCAAGCTGCCTCGTTGCAGAATAGGCAGGCTAAGAAGCTCCATCTCCTAACTCCCGAGCCTGTGACTTGAATGCAAAGGCTTAGAGAGGGGTGGGAACACAGCATGGCAGAGCGCTCAGTCCTGTCGAAGGCTTGTCTTTGAGATATCAGCCACCAAAGCCCCGAGGTCAAGCCTGCCTGAGCCTGTCTGTCCCAGGGCTGGCTGAAATGGACAGGCTCGGAGGTGTCTTCGGCACCGTTCCCTCCAAGCGCACTGAGCGTTGGTGGTCTAACTTCCCCATTGTGGCTCCTTCACTTCCTGCCCCTCCACCAAGCCTGAGACTTGGCAGAACTCATCCAGATGAGGTTGGCCACTCTGGCCAGGGTCACTTGCCTTCCGGGTAAACTGTGGGAGGAAAGAGCCATAATCACAGGGTCCATGCTGAGAGTGGCTGAATATAGTGGCCACTAGGCAGCTCCTCTGTTGGCCGGAGCTCTGTGGCTAGACCTTTTTTTTTTGTTTTGACGTGGGGGGTGGGTAGGGGAGCAGGTACAGAGGCTGCCAGAAACGCCAGGCACATGGCTGGGCCACTATTGCACCCTATTCTTGGAGAAAAAACAACTTCAGCTCCAGGGACTGCCTGGCTGGGTAATTAACACCTGCTCAAAAAGAACTCACAGGGCACATGTGACCGGGCATTTCTGAGTAAGGAGACCCTATGTAAGGCCGGGCATCCCTCACCAAAGCCTTCTCCTTTTGCTGCCTGCAGCGCCTGAGGAGCAGGGCCTGCTGCCCAACGGGGAGCCCAGCCAGCACTCCTTGGCCCCACAGAAGAGCCTTCCAGACCTCCCACCACCCAAGATGGTAAGTGTCAGCCCAGGACCTCTGACTGCCCTGATGTGAGCCCCTTGAACTTCGAGTTGTCCTCACAGGTATCTGCCCACCAAGTGTCTGGCATTTTCTGAGCAGTTACTGTATGCAGGGACTGGGGCAAGGTGCAGGTAGGGCCAGAGCAAAAGTAAACCTGCCTACAGGTGATTTGCTTGGGGCCAGAGTACCCCAGACGCTGAGGGTGATGGGTCTGGGGAGATTTGATCGAGTGCCACCTGATACTACTCAGGCTCTTTACCCAGCACTGTATGGACAGGGCGGTGAACAGCTGTGGTCACCAGCTTAGGCCACAGTGACCTTTAAAAACTTTGCAAAAACCAGGTGCAGTGGTGCGTACCTGTAGTCCCAGCTACTCAGGTGGCTGAGGCCAGGAATTTGAGGCTATAGTGGCCTGTGATTGCACCTGTGAATAGCCACTGCCCCAGCCTGGGCTACCTAGCAAGACCCCATCTTTAAGATATAAAATAAATGAATGAATAAACAAAAATAATAATCCCCCTGCATTGTTCTATAGTTAAAAAGTAAAGGAAAAGTAAAAATTCATAGATCACACTGCACTTCCTGTTTGAACCTTACCAATAGTTCTTATTAAACACAGAAAAAACCATCCCGTTCCTTAGCGTGGCCCCAGGCCTATGATCTCGCTCACTTGCATGTCCCACCTCATCCAGGGTCTTCCCTGGACTCCCTTCTGCCCCTGGATTCTGTCACTGTGGTCAGGGCTGCTTTAGGGACTTTGCACCTCCTGGGCTCCTACCACTTTCTCATCTCTCCAGAGATGAGTGTTCTTAGAGACACTTCTGCTGACCTGGCTAAGCAAGGCATCCCTCCCCCATCTGCACCCAGGTTGCTATCTACCCACTACCAGTTACCCGCTCCATGGCACCTGCTACTGGAACAGTGTTGTGTATTGTCTCCTCTCCTGATGTTAGCTCCCTAGGACAGGGACCTTGTCTGTCATTTACTATTTTGCGTCCAGTATCTGCAGACATGGACAGATGCAGGCCATACATAAATATCCATTACTTTGGATGGATGGAATTGTAAAATCACATGGATGTGGGTTCAAATCCCAGTTCTGCCTGCTAGTAGCTCTTTGACCTTGAGCAAGTTATTTCAAGTCTCTGCTCCTCTATTTCCTGGTTTATATGGAAGAAATGCTCACATCTGTCTCATCCGATGGCCTTATTCAATGGGCTAAGGCTGGCAGCCCCTTAGCACTGTGTGTGGCATACTATGCTAGTATTCAGTGAGGTAAGTGGTAGTATTTATATTTTAAGGGTGAGGAAACCTAATGTCACACAGCCTGTAAGTGACAGAGTCAGAATTTGAACCCAGGTTCTTTCCTCTGTAGGGTATGGCTGGGACGGATCCTGGGGAAGGAGTAGGGTCTCAGCTTAGAAGGGTTTACATGGGTAGCCAGGGGGCCTGGGGTCAGCACCAGCAGGAAGCTAAGCTCCCACCAAGTGGCCATCGCCTTGTCTGTGGCCTCTTGTTTCTGTAGAGGAGGTCCCAGCCTCAGAATGGCTCTGGACCGGCCCCTTCATTCATGCCTTCCTGGGGGACAGGGGCTACAGCTGAGGATATGACTCCACCATGTGGGGTAGGCTTGGCGGTTCCAGAGTATCTGGGACAGTGTCCCATTGCATGCCGTCCCTCAAGCTGAGTGACAGCTGGTGGGGACTTCTCATCCCAGGCTGAGTGAAGCTTGATGTCAAGACTGATCCTGAGTCCTGAGATGCTGACAGCGCCAGTGACTACTATACCCTGAGCCTCAACCCCACACCATGCACACACACCATCCGCCCACCACCCGTCAAGGGATGGGTGTTTTCATCACTGTTTTTCATGTGAAGAAACAGACTCAGAGTAGAAAACCACTGGCCAAGGTCCCTCAGTTGGGAGGTACTAGGCCGGGCTTTCAGTGCAGGATTTCTGTTGTTGTTCCCAGTTCCTCCCCCAGCCTGGGCCTCCCTGACATGTGCTGCTCTCTGTAGCAGAGCAAGGGCTCAAGCTGTGCTCTCTGCAGCGCCGGGCTCCCCTCACCTTCAGCCCCGGCACTTGGGGGAACAGGGCAGCCCCTCTGCCATCCCATCCATTTGCTGACGGCTTTAACCAGAGGTTTTCTGGTGTGTCATAGGAGTTGCTTGCTGGGTGGTGGGAGTGGGGAAAGGTGGCTGTTCTGAGCCAGGCTGGAATTTTTCTATCCTATATTGAGCATCTGATTCTCACCAAGGTGCCTTGGGCTTTGCTGGTGGAAGTGCCATCCTCTGCCACAGCAGGAGCAGCTGCTGGTGGGTCCCCACCAGGTGGGTAGAAGCAGAGTTTCATGGGCACCGAGTCCTATATGAGCATTCTAGAAATTGTATTTTACAGACAGCATGAACTGAGGGGCCCAGGGTCTGGGACCTGGCTGAAGCTATAAGTTAGTTGGGCCATGGTGAGTCCCTGTGGGCTCTGGGATTCCAGTGCTGGCTTCTCCTCTGCCAGTGCCCTGTGCCTCAGACACTAAGTGTGGGGAGGGTACGTGGCCTGCTCTAGAGGAGACTTCTTGGGTTGTCGCCTGTCACTAGGGCTTCTGTCCCTGTTTGAGAGAAACTGCTGCTGCAGCTAGGAAAATATCAGCACCCAGGAATGGCACAGTCCCCAGGTGGCGTTTTAGCCGAGTGTTAACTGTTTCTGGGGACAGCTTCCCAGCCCCAGGGAGACTTCTAGCAAAGCCAGCTGACTTGACGGAAAAAGTGAGCTCCCTTCCACTTTGTGGCCTTTCTCTGCTGTGAAGGACCAGAGAGGGGTGTGGACCATGACTGCCCTGTCTAGGTCCCTCCTGGTCTTCTGCATGGGCCTCACCTCCACCCCAGCGGGTTCCAGATGTGGTGTGGGGACATGGTGGTCTCCACCGGGGACTCTCGCTGTCCTTGCCACACACATGAGCACACGTCCTCACTCCCTCAGGCTCCCTCTCCGGTCAAATCAGGCTGAAGCAGTCATCACTCTTAGTTCAAGGGCCCCAGAGGAGCAGTGTCAGGATGGGGCCATGTCTGTGGCTCTGAAGGAGGAGGAGAACCAGAGCAGGGAGAGGCCGTGGCTGCAGGAACCCCAGCCTGAGCCTGGTGTGCCCTGTGGCCTCTCTTCCCCAGACAGAAAACCCATCCGTTCCTCCCCTGATCCCAGAGCTTCAAGGTGCCAGGGAGGCTCATCCACCTTAGGGTTTGGCCCCACACAGCTGCCCGGCCCTGGGTTCCCCGTCACCTGCAGCAGCACCTGGACGTCCGCCTGGGGTCCTCAGGGCCTGTGGTGGGTCAGGATCATGCCTCGGTCGCAGGCTTGGTATGCTTGTCAGCCACGAGCCCAGATGTCCTCACTCCAACCCTACAGACTCAGTAGAGAGCAGGTCTGTCCAGCGATAGAAGGGGCAGCCAGGGGTTTGGAACGACCTCGTGTGTGTGGACAGTGACTCAGGCAGCTGTGGCCTCTCCAGGCTGCTGTTGGCACAGCCAGGTGCTGTGGTCCTTGCCAGAGAAACAGATGTTTGTTTGCCACGGTTGATGGTCTAGCTAACACGGTCATCTCCATCCCACTGTCCCCCTGAGGCCTGGACGTGCACTGGCCCTGCTCTTACACGAGCCACTCTGTTGGGGAAGCCACCTACTCCCTCAAAGGATGTCACTATGGCTAGTCCGGGAGGCTGGAGGTGAGTCCACTCACCCCCACCTGGGAGCCTTCCACAGTGTACTCTGGGGTGGGGTGCTTCGAGCTGCAAGGACGCCTCAGGTCCTCTGGGCCACCCCTCATCAGCTCTCGTGTCTAGTCTAAGCCAGGAGTTGGCCAACTGTCGCTCAGTGGCCAGATCTGATCTGCAGCGTCCTTTAGTAAACAGTGTTTTACTGGAACACAGCCACAGTTACTTAGTTTTATTAGTCTGTGGACTTCTGAGCTACAGTAAGCAGAGTTGAATAGCTGAGATAAGACAGAGGTCCCAATAGCCCACAAATCCCTAAAATATTTACTACTGGTCCCTTTCCTGAAAAGATTGCAGCCCTCTGGACCTCTGGTCTGGTCAGTCCTGCCAAGCCTGACTCGCTCACACAGTCCCTTCCTCTGAACAGAAAGTTATTCGGGTTTTGATGTTAAATCGCTTCTGCATCTTCATTTAATGTTCACAGTCTTCCTGTAATTCCAGCACTTTGAGAGGCCGAGGCAGGCAGATCACCTGAGGTCAGGCTGAGACCAGCCTGGCCAACATGGCAAAAACCTGTCTCTACTAAAAATACAAAAATTAGCCAGGTGTGCTGATGCACGCCTGTAATCTCAGCTCTTCGGAGGCTAAGACAGGAGCATCACTTGAAGCCAGGAGGTAAAGGTTGCAGTGAACTGAGATCATGCCACTGTCTTCCAGCCTGGGTGACAGAGCGAGATTCCATCTCAAAAAAAAAAAAATAATAATATATATATATATATATATATATATATATGTATGTATGTAATTCAGTCTTTACCATCATAATGATGGTGATAATTAAAATAATAGTCCTTTCTCCTTAACACTGTGAGACGAGGATCTCTCTCCTTGGAGCTCTGATAATAGGTCATTGTGTCTGTTTAATCATGTGACTCATCATTTAACCCAACATCCTTGATTGCTGAGACTCCAACCTGTGGTCTCCTCTGTACCCACCCCAGAGTACATTGGTTTATCCTCCAGCAAACATATACGCAAAACTTTTCTCCCTTTCTTATTTTTACGTTTTATTTTTTAGGGTAGTAAAAGCTAATATGTATTGAATAGTGGTAGGCACGCTTCAATCCTTTACAGCAACCCCATGTGACAGATATTTCTACTCTCCCCATTTTACGCCAAGTCCAGAGGTCAAGTGAGTTGGTCACAGTCACATAGCAACGGTGTCCCAGTGTCAGGGTTCAAGCCTGGTTCTGGAGGTCGGACTGCCCTCCCACCCTGCACTGTCTCTCCATAGTGAGCCATTTTCAGATTTTGCAGTGTCAACATACAGGCAAAAAACGGAGGCCAAATACATGTAAGTAGAGAGTTCATTCTGACCACATTTGAGGGCTGCAGCCTAGGAGCACAGATTCAAGTTACCCTGAATCCACGCTTCTATTGGCAGCAGTTACAAGTGGGTTTTCAAAGGAAAGAGAAGAGGCAGTTTTTAAGTTATTTACCAATACTTTACATTAAAATACCATAAGCTATTGATCAGCTAAACATTGTTCTTTGTATAATGAATTCCAGGAACCTGAAGATAATGGATGAGGCAGCTAGTGAGGAATCAAAGGCCTTTAAACAGTTGCCCCCAGGAATGGGGAGGAAAGAAAAGTGCCTGAAGTCCCCTACTCCTGTCCCTCTGGGCTTGATACATTTTTGCACGCCTCACGCAGCTCAGACTCCTCTGAGTGATTTCTTTCTTCTCAACAGAAGCTTTGGAGACACTGCCTGGCTCCACCCTCCACAGGAGAGGGGGCCCCCCAAGTGACAGACCTGGGGTGATAGTGACCCCTGGGGAACTCTTGCAGAAGGCTTCACACCTCCCTTTGTCCTGTTTGACTTTCCAGAATCCTGACCTGGCAGCCAGATCTTGGGTGCCCAGAGCTTCTCTCCAGATGGGACCCACATCCTCAGAGAGAGAAGGGTCCTAGCCCCACCTGATGGAAATGGAGCTACTTGGAGGCTGGAGCTGGAGGCCCAGGCAGATCAGGCTGCATGAGCACTAGGGCTGGCTGGGGAGTCCTTACTGCTGCGGGGGCGAGAGGAGGACCCTTCCTCCGTGGACTCTAGGGAGCATGTTGTTAGTGGACCACGGGGCAGTCTTTCACCGTCTCAGCCTTTTCTCAGGCTACTGGCTGACCAAGGGGACCAGAAAAGGCTGAGAGTGGAGAGACATCTCGCCAGGCTAGTGCTGGCAAAGAGGGGGGCCCATGTGCTAGCAGTTACCAATGACACCCCCATTGTCTACTAGGGCCTGGCTGCCAGGCAGGAGCCAGGGCGGACGTGTGCTGCACACCTGGCTCCCTTCAGCAACGCGTCTGTTGGCCCAGCACAGTGTCAGGTTTGCTTATGAAATTGACCAAATCCTTTGATTCCTTCCTTTGTGTGGGGTGCCACGTGCCAGGAGAGGGCTGAAGGCTATTCCGAGCCTGCCCTGTGCCTCGTATCGGCTCTGTTGGGACAGAACCAGATCTGCTGCTGGACCCGACCTATGGCCTGGCCTCAGCTAACCCTCTGTGGTGCCGTCAGGGCCATCCTCTTCATCTCAGCTTGCAGGACAACGGTCCAGTAGTTGGGCTCCTGTCAAGTTAACTGTCCCTGCTGCCCAACCTGCAGACCCTGGGGCTATGGAGGGGCCCCAGTCAGTGGTGACAATGGCCTTCTTGTATTTACTATGGGCCAGGCTCTGTGGAAACACTATCACGTTTTGTCTCATTGAATTTTCAAGACAACCCTAGTATTATTTTATAAAGAAAAGCAAGGCTCAGAAAGGCTGTCACATACCCAGAGTTAAATCTACGAGGTCCTAAAGCCTGGACTGAAATCAAGTTACATGAACTCTAGGGTCTATATAGACAGACTGTAGATTCTAAGTCATACAGGACTGGACTCTGGGGACCCTGGTATCCTTGCCCTGGGGAAGCTGGAATGGATACTCTTGCAGCCCAGGCTGAGGACTGTCCCACAGGGGCTGGGGACAGGCTGCCTATCCTCCCACCATCTTCTGGGCCAGGGCCAGGGGAGCTATCTCCATCATGGGTCCCCCACATAAACCCATTTTTCATGGCAGGGGTTTCTGGATTCCTAGCGTTATCCTCTCCCCCAAAGCACAGGGTCCGCCTGAGCTCAGGGCTCTGCACGGTCCTTCCATTGGCTGCTGCCTCCATCATCTCCCCGTTACAACCTCCCCTACTCTGTACCCCACCTGTGCTTTTACCTGGAGCCTCCCTGAAGGCCTAGGCCTTCCCTCTCATGCAGAGGGCCCAGCACAAGGAATTCTCAAAATCAAGAGTGGGAGGGAGCACATTTCCAGTTCTGCCATTTCTGCTGTGAACTCTTTATGCATATTCCCTTGGAGTTTCATGATTCAGAAGGACATTGGAGGCTGGGCGTGGTGGCTCATGCCTGTAATCCCAGCAGTTTGGGAGGCCAAGGCGGGCAGTCACTTGAGGTCAGGATACCAGCCTGGCCAACATGGTGAAACCCCATCTCTACTGAAAAGACAAAAATTAGCTGGACATGGTGGCGTACCCCCATAATCCATGATACTCGGGAGACTGAGGCAGAAGAATCGCTTGAACCCAGGAAGCAGAGGTTGCAGTGAGCTGAGATTGCACCACTGCACTCCAGCCTGGGCCACAGAGTGAGACTCCGTCGGAAAAAAAGACACTGGAGACCCACATTCAAGGGTGCCTACACATTCATGGCCCGTCTCTCATAATAGTAATGTAACAGGTTGCCTCTCTTTCTCCTTCATGATTGCTTATAAAGGTAGCTTATTGAAGCATAGCTTCATTGTCTAGTGCCGACTATACAGGTGAAATAAGGGAGAAATGGAGAATGGTTTCATGTTCTGTGCTTCTAACACAGTTGCATGTGTTCTTTACTCAAATTACACATGTTTACCTCATCCCACATAAGAAGCTCAGGGTCCTCTTTGAGACTTAGCTCAAAGATCACATCCCCTGGGCATCCTTCCTTCATCCTAAACGTTCCTCACACCCTCCGCTGGTTCCCACAGAACTTTGACCTTGTCCATTGTAGCACTGCTGTATCACAATGCACTTGACCAGGAGCTACTGAAAATTCACCAACTACTCAAGTTTTTCTTAGGACTGACTCCTGACGTTTCAATGTGTCCCTCTCAGCTAGTACATGGAAGTCATTCAGTATTTGCTGAATGAATGATTGAACTATATTATGGTAAAAGTGTGGGATTTAGAAACCTGGTCCTGTTTCTCCATGTGCTATTGATTAGCCCTTGTCTTTTTAGAAAATATATTCTATTTAAAAACCACAATAGCCATCCCAACAGCCTAGCACTCTCTGGACCTTTCAGTGCATGATACACCACGTACATAATGATATTTTGTGTGTATGGTAGGGGGTTTGAATCACATTTTGCAGGGGAGAAAGCTGAGTCTTGGCAAGGTTAGACAGTGTGCCCACAGCCCTTCCATGGCTACAGACCCAACACATTGGATGGTGACTGATGGGATTCATGACATTACATGTTCTCCCTCCCAACTTGATTAAAGTTTAAAGTCCAGCTGGGCATTTTTGTCCACCCAAAAGGTTATTTCCAAGTTGCCCCCAGTGTACCGTATCTGTAAATGTTTGTCTTATTTGTTCATACCACAGATTCCAGAACGGAAACAGCTCGCCATCCCAAAGGTGGAGTCTCCAGAGGGCTACTATGAAGAGGCTGAGCCATACGACACATCCCTCAATGGTACATCCCAGTGGCTTGGGCTTGGGAGGATGACTGCTTCCCGCACAGATGTTGGTACAGACTCACCTGGGGGTAACGGATATGTTCATCTTGGGCTGGGAGACAGAATAGCCTGGGCTGCTGTGACCAGAGTGCATGGTCCAAATTGAGAACTGATCACAGAGCATTCAGCCTTCAGTGTGAATGGGGAGCCAAGACCCATAGCAGACCTGGCTGTCCTGCAAGGAGGAATGAGGGATGGCACACCACAAACAGGCTGACGGTGTCTGATGTTTTCTGTGGTCCCTGGCTGCAAGTTGTGAGATTTCAGCACAGAAAGATGATGGAAGAGAGAGGTCAAGGGGCATGAGGCTCTGGTCAGCAATGGAAGTGGCTGAGTCTGAGCGCAGTTCCCACGTTCTTTCACTGGACTCATAGTTATGGTGCTCCCACTGTGTCAGCAACGGGAGCCCAGCCGTCCCAGCACTGACATTCAGTGAGAGAAGGCAGACAACAAATAAACAGTGTGTGTCAGTGTCGATAAGTGTCAGGATGGAAAACAGGACAGGAGCTGGGCTTCTGCAGGACAGGGGAGTTACTTTAGATAGCGAAGGCTTCTCTGATAATGTGACTTAAACAGATTCCTGAATGAAGTGGGGAGTGAGTCAGGCAGAGACATTCAGGAAGAACTTTCCAGACAGACAGCATGGCATCTGCAAAAGCTCTGAGGGGAGAGAGCTCTGGGTGTGTCTGAGGAACAATAGGGAGGCTAGCCTGGCAGGAGCAGGGAGAGTGACGGGAGAAGGGGATGCAGACGGGGCTGCCAGCCACAGCAGTGACTTTTGCCTTTCTCTGAATGAGGCAAGACTGCAAGCCTCCAGAGGGTTCCTTAGGGACTGGCCTAATTTAGTGTATTAGTTTGTACTCATGCTGCTAATAAGGACATACCCGAGACTGGGTAACTTCTAAGGAAAGAGGCTTAATGGATTCACAGTTCCACATGGTTGAGGAGGCAGAAAACAAAGAGCAAAGGGCCATCTTACATGGCAGCCGGCAAGAGAGAGCGTGTACAGGGAAACTCTCCTTTATAAAACCATCAGATGCCATGAGACTTGCTCACTATCATGAGAGCAGCATGGGAAAGACTCACCTCCATGATTCAATTACCTCCCACCACGTCCCACCCATGACACGTGGGAATTATGGAGGCTAGAATTCAGGATGAGATTTGGGTGAAGACACAGCCAAACTCTGAAACTTAGATATTGAAAGGATCCCCCGGACCCTGTGTGACTGGTTCTGTGGGCAAGGCTCATGCTAACGTCTGTCCTTGGCTGGTGGTTCTCAGCCTGAGGAAGTTGGATCAAAAGTGCTCTTGGTGTGGGGATTTGATTACACAGGAAGGCCCTGAGGGTTCAGGAAGAGGTGGTTGTGACCCTCGTCTCTGGGGCAGCTGGACTGCGGTCCTCCCCTTCTGACCTCCTTCTCTTTCCTTTGTAAACGAAAGGGCTTTGAAAGCATAAATCAATCAGCAGATGTAAAAGGCCAGGGCCCCTGGGGCTAGGAATGAACTAGACTGAGGAAGGTGGTGTCCATAAAGAGCGGGACCAGGAATGAGACAGAACCAAGCTAAGTGCCCATCAACCAGTGAGGGTGTAAAGAAAATGTGGCCCACACACACCACGGAATACTACTCAGCCAGGAAAAGGAATAAAACGATGTTCTTTGCAGAAACTTGGATGGAGCTGGAGGCCATTATTCTAAGTGAAGTAATTCAGGAATGAAAAACCAAATATCCTATGTTCTCACTTATAAGTGGGAGCTAAGCTATGAAGATACAAAGGTATAAGAGTGATATAACAGACTTTCGGTACTAGCGGGGGAAGGTTGGGAGCAAGGGTGAGGGATAAAAGATTACGTATTCGGATGACAGGTGCAGTACCTCAGAAATCACCACGAAAGAACCTACCCACCTGTACCCCAAAAACCTATTGAAATATAAATAAAAAGAACAGGACCAGGGATGAGCTGGGACCAGTGACTGGGAGCAACACGGGGTTCCCCTGCCCTTCCTTCACACTTACGTGCTGCCTCCTGTTGGGAGCGCTGTGGGAGGCCAGTGCCTGTTTGGGCCGAGGCTATTCTGAGACACTGGCTTTGTGGGCTCTGACACTTAGCATTGACCCCCTGAGCGTGTGAGGTGGCGCCGACTCACCAGTTGGGCTGTGATTTCAGACCAGAGCCGAGGGTGCGGTGCTGCTGTCTGGATGTGCGTTGAAGGTGGAAACAGTGACTCATCACCCTCAGGTGTGGCCGGGCCAGCAGGGGCTTGCCTCCCAGACGCACCAGGGGGCCGGGCTGTGGGGCAGACACTCCATCTCGACACAAACAGGTGATCAGAAAGGCTGGTGCTTGTTGGTTTTGTCTCTCAACTGTGAGTTCACACTGGTCGTAGCCAGGACTAGGGGTCATCCCAAGGACAGCTGGACTCACGTGCAGAAAGGGTCAGGAAAGCTCTGAGATGGAGGAAATCCAGCTGCGAGGTGGGAGGGAGCGCAGGCCGGCCTGTCCTGCCAGGGAGTGGCCTGGGGGTGACTGGGGAGAAGCAGTCACGCTCAGCACAGAGGGAGGCCTGCATCTACCTTATGAGCCAGCTTGGGCTCAGGTCCTGCCTGGTGGAACAGTGTGACATGCGGGTTGCAGCCGGAGGAATGGATGTGCGGCCCCAGCCCCTTGCTATAGTTGGTTGGCCATTGTGACGTGCTGACTTCCTGCAAAAGGCATTTGCTTGGATTCTTACCTGCTCTACCAGCCGTGTCCCCACACTGCTCCCCTGGGTCATGTCCCTATCTCTGAGCACATGTGTAATGGTGCCCTGATGGCCTGTGCTGGGGATACCGGGGTTTGCCCTGCTTGCCAGCGATACCAGGTACTTCACTGATGGTGTCTCCCCCTGGGGTAATGCTAGCGGCTGTAACAGATAACCCAGCGCTTCTGTTTCTAGTAACAGCGCAAACCTGCTTCTCTGTGGGTATTTCAGTGTGGAGCATTACTCGTCCTCATGCAGATTTGGTGCCCAGGCTCCTCCCATGTTAATCTCAGCCACCCTCAAGGGCCACAGGATCCTCTGCAAAGAGAGAGCAGAGAGCTCCTATCTGCTTCTTAACATCGCCAGCCAGAAGTGACACACATCACTTCTGCCCACAGTGCCTTGGTGACAAGTAGTCACATGATCATCTCTGGATGCGAAGGGGTCTGGTTCTGGGAAATGATGTCCTTGTCTGGGCACTGGCCTCACCGACAGCTCGCAGCTCTGATGGGCGAGCACTAACCTCTGGTGGACTGGCAGCCAGGTTGCCACATCTACGTCACTCTGTGTCTCTGCCCTTGGGTGTGCTCCTCTCTTCATCCTGTCTCTCTCCTCTTGCCTCTCCCTCTGCTTCTGGATGTCGTGCAGGTCACTCTGGCGGATTTCTCCCCACTGGAGTCCCCAGATGGGTGCAGGTGCCCGAAGGAGTCATTTACGCCACGATCACCTTGGGTACTGCTTGCTCCCAGAGCTGGAATGCCAGTGATTCCTTGCCTGCTGCCTTGCTCTCCAAGACATGTGCATACCCCGAGGGTGGCCACTGCCTGTTTCCTGTCCTCCTGCATGGGTCTGCATGTGCATGCCGTGTGCAGTCTTCCAGGGGAGCAACCTACTTGGCTTTCCACAGACCTGAGTGTGGTGTCAAAAACACATGGCTAAAAGACCCACAGTGTGCAAGGCTGCTCTGCCCTCATTCCACGGGACACAGTAGGGTAGAGGCTACCTAGGGATGGCAGATGCAGATGGAATTATCTGAGCATCCTGCCTCATTCCTGTTCACCTCCTAGAAGCCAAGTATCTGTCATACTGTTTTTGTTTTGTTTTTTGAGACAGAGTCTCAAAAAGAGCTACTTCAAGTAGCTACTTCCAAGTAGCTGGGATTACAGGCGCACATCACCATGACCAGCTAATTTTTGCATCTTTAGTAGAAATGGGGCTTTGACGTATTGGCCAGGCTGGTCTTGAACTCCTGGCCTCAAGTGATCTGCCCTCTTTAGCCTCCCAAAGTACTGGGATTACAGGAGTGAACCACCATGGCTAGGCAAGAATATCCTACGTTTATGGTTTGCTATGATCCCTCTTAGGGGTAAAAACAATTATTAATATATTTGCTCTAAATTTCCTCCAAGCTACTCCAGGAGTATGATTTGGTGTTCTGTTCTTTTTCTTTCTTTCTTTCTTTCTTTTTTTTGAGACAGAATCTCTTACTCTGTCACACAGGCTGGAGTGCAGTGGCATGATCTCGGCTCACTGCAATGTCTGCTTCCCAGTTCAAGCAATTCTCCTGCCTCAGCCTCCCTAGCAGCTGGGATTATTGGCATGCACCACCATGCCCAGCTAATTGTTTTTGTATTTTTAGAAGAGACAGGGTTTCACCATGTTTGCCAGGCTGGTCTCAAACTCCTGACCTCAAGTGATCTGCCCACCTTGGCCTCCCAAAGTGCTGGAATTAAAGGTGTGAGCCACCACACCCAGCCTCTTTTTTTTTTTTTCTCCATGTTTTTTCTTTCATACCTAGTCCTGTTGATGATTTGCTGTTCTTAGCTTCCTAATACCCCCATGGAGGAAGATGGGCAGATGTTAGATTTCTTTATGAAATATGTGGGGCAACCCCAGAAGCACCGAACAGTGGGGACTCACCCAAATTCTTCACTCTAAACTCTGTAGCCGCCTCCATTAATTTACTGAAGGAAGAATCCCAATGACATCGTATCATTTTTTAAATGTCGCTTATTATACAGATAATGCAGTACTGACAATATGGAAAACAATGTGTACATCGCCCTGATCCTACCATCCATGGAATCAACGATTTTTAGCTTTTTCCTTTGTTGCCTTGCAGTGCTGATCTGTTTGCATGTACAGTTCTAATTGTGCTTTCTCCCTTATCACACCTTAGGGAGTTTATCGAGCTGCACACTAGTTTTCAGAGTTTTAATTGATTACAGTTGCATGGTAGGTTCCTAAGTGGGTAAAATCATGCTTTACTTGCCCAGTCCCCTTCTGCTGACTGCTAAACAGCATTTGAATGAATATCCTAATGCCTGTAACATTCCTTCCCCACCCCCTCCTTTTTTTGAGACAAGGTCTCTGTTGCCCAGGCTGGAGTGTAGTGGCACGATCTCAGTTCATTGCAACCTTTGCCTTCTTGGCTCAAGCCATCCTCTCACCTCAGTCTCCCAAGTAACTGGGGCTACAGGTGCACACCGCCATGCCCAGCTAATTTTTGTATGTTTTGTAGAGGTGGGATTTGCTGCCCAGGCTGGTCTCGAACTCCTGAGCTCAAGTGATCCATCTACCTCAGTACCCCAGAGTGCCAGAATTATAGGCATGAGCCACCACTCCTGGCCCCTTCTCTTTTTTAAAAACTTGTTTCCTAGGATAAAATCTCAGGACTGGGATTAGTGGATCAAAGAGTATGGGTATTTTTATGGCTCTTGAAACAGGCTGCCAGACTGCTTTCTGAGAAGCCTGTGTTAATTTACGTTGTCACCTGTAATCGAAGAGTTCAGTGTTCCAGTCTAGGTAATACTGCTATTTTCAGTCTTATTTAATAGGTATAAATAATACACTCTTACATTAAGCCATAAAGAGGCAAAATGTCACATGATTTTTAAAGAAAACTGATATTGAAATATTTAAAATGTTTTTAGAAATATTAAAACATTTTCATTGTCACCGTTGCTAGAATAACTACTGCAGGGGCCTCATTCTGTTTTTCTATATTCTAATTCAAATGTGCTTCTTAGTAAAATCTAGCTTTACAGCTAGGAGAAAGGGCTTCTGGATTCTTCTGCCAAGATTTAGGGGCCCATGGGCTGGTCCTCTTCTGAAGGATGTCATGGGAATGAAGGCAGAGTGTCATTCAGCCTGACTCAAGGGGACAGAACAGGGGCTGCCATGCAGAAGTCAGGGACATAGATGCTGGGCCCATTTCCTAACAGATAGGCTGCCCGGGAATGGGAGTATCCAGTGATCAGGAGGGGGTGAGCCCTCCCCGGGAAATTCAGGCAGAGCATTAAGGTTATGATAGGATTCCTGTGCCAGGGGTCGGACTGAAACTCTGAGGTTCCCTTTCCTCCATGCCCTGCTTTCCTGCTTTTCAGGGATGGATGGATGGATGGAGATAGGTAGGTAGGTAGGTAGATAGGTACATCAATTGATAGACAGATGAACTGATTGACTGATTTTCTTCTCATCGTTTTTGTTGTCCTTGAATAGAGCAGCGGGACTTGGGAACAGAACAACTCTTGCAGGGTGGTGGGGGCAGAAACTAGAAACTGAGGCAGGTGGGGTGTGCGTAGAATCCTGCATGATTTGTGCTCTGATGAGTTTGGGGATTCTCTCAAAACAACAAAAGAGGAAGGGTTGAAGTTAGAAATGAGTAAAGGAGCTACGTTTGTGCCAGGAGGTATTCAGCAGGTGGGGAAGCGAGCCGGGTCTGTGGAGGTTGTGAGTGGAGGTTTTAGAAAGGGCTGTGGCGAGGAGAGGGCATTTGGGGGTAAGAAGGTGGCCCCCTTCCCCAGAAAGCACTTCCTGCCGTGGTTTATTTGGTCTTTTATTTCTGAGGAGCCACAGCCCCTTCCTCAGATCAGGGACTGAGCCAGGTCCAGCCAGGCCAGTGGCCCTTACAGGCCTGTGCCGTGCACAGCTCAGGTGGGGCGCAGATGGCATTCCCTTCCTCCTGAGCCCTTTGAATGCCGGAGGCCAGGCCTGGAAGAACTGGCAACACCCCACCCTCACCCTTCATCTCTCACTTGAGGAAGTACAGGCTCCGAGGAGGAGAATGGCCTTGTCAAGAGCAAACAGTTGGTCTGCGGGCCAGTGTCTTCTCAGGGTTTCCGTGGAGTGGGAAGTGACAGGATTAGAGGAGGAAAAGGGAGAGACTTTGCTTTGACGTTATTTGTGTTTTGTGGCCAGAAGCAGCATCGAGAAGCCTCGCTGAGGGGTCTGGGGGCAGGAAGGCCAGCCCTGGGATCTGGCTGGTGGCTGTGGGGCTGGTTTGAGGGCAGGGAGCGTCGGGAGCTGTGGCCTGGCTGCTGCTCCTGCGCTCCCCAGTGCCACTGCTTCAGGACCGACCCTGCCCAAGAGGCCCTGACTGAGCCGGTCTTCCTGCAGAGGACGGAGAGGCTGTGAGCAGCTCCTACGAGTCCTACGACGAAGAGGACGGCAGCAAGGGCAAGTCGGCCCCCTACCAGTGGCCGTCGCCGGAGGCTGGCATCGAGCTGATGCGTGACGCCCGCATCTGCGCCTTCCTGTGGCGCAAGAAGTGGCTGGGACAGTGGGCCAAGCAGCTCTGTGTCATCAAGGACACCAGGCTTCTGGTCAGTCTGCCTCACGCTGTCTTGTCCTTGGGAGAGGTGCAGGGAAAGGGAAGGAGGAACAGGACGGTCCCTGACCCTGGGGGTTTCAAGCTTGTTTACATCAGGGGATTTTAACTTCTCCCTAACCTGAAATTGTATGCAGGATTTTGTGTGCATGGATGAATGTACATTTTCTGAACAAGAAAGGTCTCACAGTTTGATTAGGCTCTCAGAAGGGCTGTGACCACCACCACCTCCCCCGTCCCCATCCCATCCTCCTCTTTTGAAGCACATCTTTCTGTCCCCAGGTCCATTTTCACATCCTGTCCACTGGAGTCCAGTCAGGCTCCTGCAGCCCAGCCCCAATTCTGGCTACTGTTTTTTTTGTTTTGTTTTGTTTTTGAGATGGAATCTCTCTGTGTCGCTCTGGCTGGAGTGCAGAGACACAATCTCAGCTCACTGCAACCTCCACCTCCCGGGTTCAAGCAATTCTCCTGCCTCAACCTCCTGAGTAGCTGGGACTACAGGCACCCACCACCACACCCAGCTAATTTCTGTCTTTTTAGTAGAGACAGGGTTTCACCATGTTGGTCAGGCTGGTCTCGAGCTCCTGACTTCATGATCCGCCTGCCTCGGCCTCCCAAAGTGCTGTGATTACAGGCGTGAGCCACCGTGCCTGGCTCCGGCTACTGTTTTTATCTGCAGCATGAGAATGGTAGGTATCTTCAGAAGCAATATTTTAAACTACTGATTATAAGACCAGACCCATCAAGGAACCAGATATTACTCTGACAACAGTCCTGTTTCCTGCTATTTTAAATTAAAATTTCCAGTTGCGTGTCCTGATTCGAAATTCCACGAATTATTCTAAACACCTTTTCTTGCCTGGTTACAACAAGCCCTGCTCTGTGCCAGTGTTATTTCAGGTAATCCTTTTAAGCAGCTCTATAAGGTTTCTCCCACTTTACAAATGGGAAGCCAAGGGGTGAAGTATTTTCTCTGGTAGGAGAAGAGAGTCCTTTCTTTGTTAACACATCATCTTCCTAACTAGGCAGATACGAAGCTTAGTTTTTGTGCCCTATGGATCCTTCACTGTAGAAGCCAAGCAAGCAATGCAGAGAGGTGGAGAAAAAGTGAAAATCTGCTCCACTTTGGAGAACTGAAGGGTGTCCACAGAGGAGGTATTTTACGGTCCACCCCCGAGGCCTGGGGCAAGTTTGAGCCATTGGGATAGCAGCATCCAGGAGCATCCTTGGCTGAGGCTGGTGAAAAGGAGGTTTGAGGGAGACGGACAATCTGATGTGACGAACAGGAGTTTCTGATATTTGAGGCTAGGGCTCCAGGCTTGCTTCGGGGTATCCAGCCTCTTGGTCTTACTGGGTAAAGTCAGGCTCTGGGGGGGTCCGGCAGGGTCCAGCGGCCCCTCCTTTGCAGACATCGCCTCCATCTGGCACCCCTGTCAAAGTGGTAGATCTTCCCTCTTTCCTTCCAGTGCTACAAATCCTCCAAGGACCACAGCCCTCAGCTGGACGTGAACCTGCTGGGCAGCAGCGTCGTTCACAAGGAGAAGCAAGTGCGGAAGAAGGAGCACAAGCTGAAGATCACGCCCATGAACGCCGACGTGATCGTGCTGGGCCTGCAGAGCAAGGACCAGGCTGAGCAGTGGCTCAGGGTGAGGGGGACCCCAGGCTGCTTGGAGGGGATCCTAGAGTTGTGACCCCCAGCTTTTCTCAAGCAGTAGATGATAGGGTCGAGGGTAGAGGATTTGTGATCCTTCAGGTTTGCAGGGCTTCCCGTGTTCTAAGTGGCAGCGATTTGTCTTCTGCAAATGGGTTACAGCAGCTGCTGCTAGCTCTGAATCCTCAGTAGCCTGGATGGGTGCAGTGGAAACCCATTTCCCTTTTTTCCTCTGGTAAGGCATCCCCAACCTCCTTATTGAAGAAGAATACATGTCGCTGCTTCTTGCCACGCATTTGCCATAGACCAAGGACTATTAGCAACTTGAACTCGCGTAACCACATTGGGAATAGCTGGGGAATGTTAATGTCCCCATTTTACAGGAGTGGGATTAAGGCTCAAAGCGTGGAGGTGATGGGTCAAAGTTGTCTGGCAAGTGGTGGCACATTGGCCCTCAGACCTAGGACTGTCTGACACAGTGCTGTGCCTCCTCCCACCATGAACGTATGTGGTCCACTCTGCCCACACTTCCCCAGGTGTGACGATGAGGAGGCACTGGGGGAGGGCTTGCCTGCCCCAGGTGGAAGATGAGATTGATGCTTCCAGCAGGTATAAGGTTTGCACCAGGAATGGATCCCCAGTTCCAGAGGGACCTCCAGAGCTAGAGTGGTCCTTCCCCTCCTTTCTGCTGCCCCGTCTCCCATCACAGCCACTCTTGCACAGAAGCGTTCTATCCACCCCACGCCCCACCCCACCTGCCACCCCGGCTAAACATAACCACCTTGGTGAGCCTGTCAGAAACAGATCTGACTGCCTTGGTAAAACATGACCAAAATATACTTGCTCGAGGCACTGGTCCACCCGTAGGGCTGAGTACCCTAGATTTGGAGCAGGCAGGCTATTTTTGTATACCCACTAATTGTTTTTGGAAATTCCAGACCTGGCCAAACCGAGCTTCTAGAAGGTGCTGACAGATATCTCAATCTTTATTGCAAAATCTTCAAGTGGTGAAAGACAGTGGTATATAGAAAAGGAAAGGCTACTGCATAGACAGGTTTGTGGTTTGGCTTCATAGATCTCCATGTGGGGTAGGGTTCCTAAGAGAGCTAACAAGCTCTGAAAGGCCAGCCCTGGGCATTTGAGAGCCAGGGCTCTGAGTTCAAATCTTGGCTTCACCCCCTTTATATATATTTTTTATTGCACTTTAGGTTCTGGGGTACATGTGCAGAACATGCAGGATTGGTGCATAGGTACATACATGGCAATGTGGTTTGCTGCCTCCATCCCTGTCACCTATATCTGGCATTTCTCCCCATGTTATCACTCCCCAACTCCTTACCCCCCACTGTCCCTCCCCTAGTCCCTCTCAACAGACCCCAGTGTGTGATGCTGCCCTCTCCCTGTGTCCATGTGTTCTCATTGTTCAACACCCGCCCATGAATGAGAACATGCGGTGTTTGATTTTCTGTTCTTGTGTCAGTTTGCTGAGAATGATGGTTTCCAGATTCACCCATGTCCCTACAAAGGACACGAACTCATCATTTTTTATGGCTGTGTAGTATTCCATGGTGTATATGTGCCACATTTTCCTTGTCTAGTCTATCATTGATGGGCATTTGGGTTGGTTTCAGGTCTTTGCTATTATAAACAGTGCCACAATGAACATATGCATGCATGTGTCTTTACGATAGAACGATTTATAATCCTTTGGATATATACCCAGTAGTGGATTGCTGGGTCAAATGGTATTCCTATTTCTAGGTCCTTGAGGAATCGCCACACTGTCTTCCACAATGGTTGAACTAGTTTACACTCCCACCAACAGTGTAAAAGTGTTCCTATTTCTCCACATCCTCTCCAGCATCTGTTGTCTCCAGATTTTTTAATGATCACCATTCTAACTGGTGTGAGATGGTATCTCAATGTGGTTTTGATTTGCGTTTCTCTAATGACCAGTGATGATGAGCATTTTTTCATATGTTTATTGGCCTCATATATGTCGTCTTTTAAAAAGTGTCTGTTCATATCCTTTGCCCACTTTTGAATGGGTTTGTTTGCTTTTTCTCTTGTAAATCTGTTTTAGCTCTTTGTAGATTCTGGATATTAGCCCTTTGTCAGATGGGTAGATTGCAAAAATTTTTTCCCATTCTATTGGTTGCTGGTTCACTCTAATGATTGTTTCTTTTGCTGTGCAGAAGCTCTGGAGTTTGATTAGATCCCATGTGTCTATTTTGGCTTTTGTTGCCAATGCTTTTGGTGTTTTAGTCATGAAGTCCTTGCCTATGCCTATGTCCTGAATGGTTTTGCCTAGGTTGTCTTCTAGGGTTTTTATGGTGTTAGGTCTTATGTTTAAGTCTTTAATCCATCCAGAGTTAATTTTAGTGTAAGCTGTCAGGAAGGGGTCCAGTTTCTGCTTTCTGCACATGGCTAGCCAGTTTTCCCAACACCATTTATTAAACAGGGAATCCTTTCCCCATTGCTTGTTTTTGTCAGGTTTGTCAAAGATCAGATGGTTGTAAATGTGTGGTGTTGCCTCCAAGACCTCTGTTCTGTTCCATTGGTCTATATCTTTATTTTGGTACCAATACCATGCTGTTTTGATTACTGTAGCCTTGTAGTATAGTTTGAAGTCAGGTAGTGTGATGCCTCCAGCTTTGTTCCTTTTGCTTAGAATTGACTTGGCTATGTGGGCTCTCTTTTGGTTCCATATGAAGTTTAAGGTGGTTTTTTCCAGTTCTGTGAAGAGGGTCATTGGTAGCTTGATGGGGATAGCATTGAATCTATAAATGACTGGGCAGTATGGCCATTTTCACAATATTGATTCTTCCTAACCATGAGCATGGAATGCCTTTCCATCTGTTTGTGTCCTCTCTTATTTCCTTGAGCAGTGGTTTGTAGTTCTCCTTGC